>DWJZ01004599.1:0-15134 GCA_018249125.1 Asbolis capucinus
AACGCGCATCACGTGGAAACCTGCGGACAGATTTCGATTAAACTTTGTAAAGTTATTACTTATATTCCCAATTAACACTTAGAATACTTTTTATTCGGAATAATTCCCGGGTTTGCCTGGAATAGTAGAAGAAACTTTGTATGGGAATTTTCTGAATGTCAACCAATTTGTTTGAGATTTGCAACAAACATGCCTTATTTAAATTAATGAAATATGTGTTTCTCAGTTTTTTTTATACTTTGTCCTCTCAATATATGTAGTATTTATTTTTGGAATGTGTTTAAATCTCGAGAAATTATTATGATTTAAGAAACTTTTCATCCCTAATTATACCAGAGTTCCCTTAGGATACGGGATGAAAATTTTTGATTCACTGGTAATAAAAAACAAGTGTTAGCGATATTGCGGGTACAGCGGGTTAAAAATTAATTGAAAAACGTAAACAAATCTTTTTCATACAACATGGTACTTTTAACTTTTTCAACTTTTTTTTTCATACATTTTTCTGCAATTTTTTTTATTACAGCGGCAGTAGAAAGTGGATAATATCTATAAAATTTGATTATTTATGTGGGCTATTTATTATTTATATGTATAAATATACGTTTATTATTTATATATATAAATATATCGGCTTTATTAGTTGATAGTTGCATGAGTTACTTAGCCTATGTTCCTATGTCCCCTACATGGGGCAGAGGGCGTCCACAGTGCATCTCCATCTCGGTGTCTTTCCGATAGCCTTTGCTTCGTCAATGATAGTTCGCCGCCAGGTTTGGTTTGGACGACCACGTTTGCGCTTTCCTCGGGGATTCCAGTCTAGAGCTTGACTCGGGATGTGGTTTGGATCCCTTCGGTGAGTATAGCCAATCCAGCTCCATTTGCACCGTTTGATCTGCTTGTCGAAGTCCCAATACTTCATTGCAGCGTTCCCAGACCGGGTTGTTTTAGATTTTCTCGGGCCAGTAAATATCGAGGATTTTGCGAAGGCATCGGTTAACAAAGACCTGGAGGTGGTGCGAGATGTCTTTGTGACCTTCCACGTCACACTCTGATAGTTGAAATAAAGTTGAGGATTAGTTTTTTTTATATTTAAATTTAGAAGGATAATAAATATGTAAATAAAAGTTGCTCCTAAAAATACAATTAATATATTGTTCAGCTTAAATATTTCATGATAATATGGAATATGACTATGGATCCAACTTGCTTGTGATCGACTATGACATAAAAATATATCCATAATTCTCATGTTAGACACCACAAACTAAGTAGATCAGTTAAAAATAACTTCATCTTTCGTTATATTCAAACATCATGACTCACTGACGTCATAATTGGTTTGAAATTGCCATGTGCGGTCGCAGAGTAGAGATTTAAATTTAGCAAAGATGATTTAACAATATTTAGTGATTCACACTGTAATTTATAGTCAATATGCCTATTACGATTTATACCCCAAGGTTAGGTTCCTTCTTAAAATGATAAGAGCGTATAAGGATTAGCAGACTTATGATGGAGAAATCGTTTTTTATATGAGGATCATATTTAATAGATGCAATGAAAAATTAGATTTGAAAATTTGGAAACTGACTCGAGCGGAATCGAGAACGGTCATAAAACTACAATGTTTTTATTTTATATATTTGGACACAATTATATTAAGTACAATGTTTGCACACGGTATGCTAAAGTCTCACCTTTCAGACATTCCATTAAAAAAAATTCTCTCATCACCAATTCTAAAGTTACATATTCTTGGTGTGGTTGGAATCCGATGATCTCATCAATTCCAAATTTAAAGTCACAAAATTGAATTTTATTTGTTTTTTTCCTGCAACTTCCTAACAGTAAATTTAATCACAAATGTATAATACTATCACAATAATACAGATGACCAGAACGACAAGCCACGTCTACAAGTAACCTAGACAGCGGACCCCATTTAAAGCTGCAACATGTTTCTTTAAATTGATTGCAACAAATTGGCCAAGTTTTTACTACAAGTAAAAACACAGACGCACGATGCGTGCTAACAATAACAAATTGCTACTCAAGCCGCTTACAATACAACTTAACAGGTTTACAAATTACTACAAACAATCTCTAGGGCACTACGAGAAAATTTAATTCTTGCAAATATATTTCCTTATTATTCTGAAAATTTTAATAAGTTCAATTGTTGTCTATTATTTAATTCACAATAGAGTATAAGCTAGAATAGGTATAATATGCTTCATGAGATTAAAGACTGTGTACGAATTTTTATGTATCTTTTGAGTTAATCTATATTTAAATATAATTTTAGTTTTTCATCAATATAGAAGTTCCAAATTATTCCTTCCTGCGTCATTTATTAATTACTTACGCCATTACAAATTATTAATGAGTTCCTAATTAAACGAAGTCATCAGATGTTCTTCGTATGGAAACATTAAACTTGACTATTTTGTTTCATTTTAAGAAAATCATTGTCATTTTAACACGTATAATTCAGAAAGAATGATTATAACATATATAATTATGTTTCAGTAAAATGAATAAAGATTTATTTAGATAAGAAATTATTAGGGGACATGCTTGTAAACCGTCTGTAATATAAGCTATAACCACATCCCAAAGGGCCGGTGTCGTGTGTCTCTCTGAGTAAAACTCAAATAACGTATTCCTTCAAGCTAAAACAAAAACTACTTAAGGTATTTGAGAAATTTGTAAACAATCTTCGTATAGATTTAGTATTTGCTTACAAGTACAACAATCAATCAATATTTTTAGCTTAAGGTGCAATAAAAGCTAAGAAAATGTCATTTTCTGTTGTTACTAAAGTATGTCCTCGAAACAGATTTTTTAGCTCAAATCAAGTAAAGCAGATTTGTAATAAGTATGGATGTAACGGAGAAATTTGGAAATAAAATTATAAAGTATATGTGTAACGAAAAGATATGTACAAAATAACATCTATACTAATATTAAACTTTAAGCTGTCAATTTTGTAAATTAAATATTTTTAGAAAATTATGATACAGGATGGCTTTGTTATTGATATGGAGACCAAAATATTTTTTTGGGATTTATTGTATATCTGCCTGTTAGAACTTCACGCAAAACCACTTGACAGTTTTAGATGTAACTTGACATAATCGAAGTTTGAAACCCGAGAATCGTTACAGGATAGGTTTTATCCTAGGAAGTGGCTTTGTTCCCGCAGGATAACATGTTTAAATTAACATGGCAACTCCGAAACCAGACCAATTTAGATAAAATTTAGCATGTTGATAGCTTATGTAGGGACAATGAATATAGGATACTTTTTACCCCAGAAAACTGCGTTGTTCCCGTGGGATAATAGGTTAAAATATGTATGGCATATCTGAAACCACTGGACCTAGATTATATCACGAGAAGGATTATTGAATAGATCTTCTTCCGAAGCGAAGCGAAGGCAATTTCTAGGTGTTAATAATATTGAAATTAGTCTTAATATTACAATAAATCAATTTTAAATTATTTTTTTGTGTTTTAGAAGTGATATTATTATAAAAAAGAATATATTATTCAGTCCGATGCCTCATAACTGGTCTACCCCTGCCTTTAGGGAGGGAGATGGGGGTTCAAATCAAGGTAGGGATCTATTTGACAAATGAATGTTTTAGTAAAAGAATAATTTTGTAAATAAGCAAAACAATATAATTGACTTTTTTAAATATACATATAAGTTATTGTAAATATATAAATTATTTTCGGACATTCAATTTTAGTCGCCAAAATTTCTATATGTATTTGTATTAAGCTGTCGTTAAGGTAATTGTACATATGTATTTAAAAAATAAATGTTTAATATCGTTACTAGGTTTAATTTGTATGACTTTGTTAATCAAATTACAAAGTTTATGAACAGGGTGTAATCGCTTTAAAAGATAATAATGACCATCCACTGCCATATAACGGATGGTATTTTGTGTAATATTTCGACCCATATCAGAACCGTGTTAACGCGTAAGCTTATTGTGAGTACCATTCCATTATTCATTAACTCGACAGACAATCCAAAAAAATGTTTAAAATTAAGCGTACTCCTGATTTTAAAAGTTTCATAACTTAAATAAGTACTCATCACTCTATAAAACTTCTTTATATAATACTTGGGATGATGCAATAGTGGCCCACAGTATGTGCCAATTCCGTATTTTCAAAATTTAGTAAGCACACAACTTTGTTGTGTTGTTGTTGTTGAATGTTTAAGCAATAAGTTGACGCAACTTTATCGCAATCAAACGAATTGTTTGGCCTTTCATTAAGAATAATCAAACAGAAGTATTCTGTTTTTTTAATGTCGGCGTTATTGTTTTATTATTATTATTTTACATTTAAATATTAAATATTATTTATGTAATAAATCGACAGCCCTTACAACGAAAGAGATGCATAGTTTTTATTGTGCGTACGCTTAATTTGTTTCTTTATGCGCTTTGTCATTACGCGTCATCAATCCTGAGGCAAATGCGCCGACTCCAAGTTTACTGACTGTTAATAGGTAAACGTAAAGTGAATTGTTTGCCTGCTTTAAGACGCAGTTGGAGACCGACACAACGACACGATGATACGACACGACGATACCACATGACGATGCAACACTACAATACGACACGACGATACGACCCGACGACACCACACGAAGATACAACACGACCATAAGACACCATACTATGATGACACAACGACTCAAAATAACGACGAAACAACGACAGTGACACGGCTATATGTATGTCAAAATGTCACTATAATATGGTGCAACGACTGAATAAGATGACCTAGGAACATAAGTTATCGTATGGCTTCTCTATTATAATAATAATTGTTAGAACAATATTTAAAAACCCACCTGCATAGTAAGTTTCATTCAAATACCGCAAAGAAATTCACGAAATTCCGATTTCCAACGATCTGTTGTATTACGACGAAGCCCGCACCGACGTCCCACAGTTCAAAGACAGGGTGTGTGTTTAAAAATATTACAATACCTCAATAACCATTAGTATTTAAAACTACGAAGAAAGTTCAAACCAAACTAATACGTACCTACCTACCATAGTAAAATGTGGCTACACCGTACCGCACACCGCTACCGCTACACCGCACCGTATATGCCAAATAAATTTTCATGTTTACCTACATAACGAAATACACGCTTCTTCTGATGTAGTCAGAGAAAAATACATCGAAACCAGTCTAATGAAAATCTGTTTTATATATTTTTACACTAAAAGACATGAGATGTAAAATATTTATGTGGACTTTTAGTTCATACCTAGGTCATTCGTATTACGGAAGAGAACGACTATTTACGTAAACCTTTAATATTTGTTCCGAGTAAATAAGTTTGTTATAAAACAAAGTCTGTCCACGCAATTGTTTCTGTTGCTAAAACAGAACTTATTTGGAAAGTACCGTATAATGTCACGTGATAAATTAGTTTTAATACATTTTTTAATACATTGGTGTTGACTTAATGAAGGTTCGGGGTCGAATATGGACTGTGTGACGAATTCAAGTTAGCTTTATGATAAACTAACTGTTTCATTTATTACCTCTGCACGGAACAGTTTTCATTCCGTTTCTTTCCCTTTCAACTCCAAATTTCAAAAAAATTTCAAATATTCATTTATTTTCCATCAAGTACATAAATAAAATGTTTTAAAATTATATGTTCAGTCATAACTTACTTTCATATATCCCCTATTTCAACCCTGTCAACACTTTTCTTGCGATAAAAAGTAGCCTATGTTTTTTCTTAAGTTCTAATCTACCTCCGTACCAATTTTCATCAAAATCGGTTCAGTAGTTTATGCGTAAAAATGTAACAAACATACAGAGTTACTTTCACAATTACAATATTAGTAAGGATAAGGATACTTGTCAAAATACGACGATACCAAATAAGTCTTTCATGTAAATGAGCAAAGCATTTTTTAAATCAAACCTTTTTTTTATTCTCACATCTTCACGTCTTTGTGTAATAAATGCGTACACACTTAAAATCTTTCAATAACCAACAAAATTCTAACTGATTGCATGCAGTCTTTCCCGTTACGATGTTACTCCTTTTCGTGAATCTTATTTATGTTATTACTGCAAAAAGTCATCGACAAGTTGTATAGACAACTTAATTTTTTTTTGTAAGATTTTTTATACTGCGCATGATTATTCGGCCCACTGACATTGACATATTCTAATTAGTTTAAATTACATTAAATTAGTTACTCTACATAACTCTTTTTTATATTAAAGCCGTTAAATGAGCAGACAAACCACGTGATGGTAAGTGGTCAAGCCACCCACATACATCAAAAATACCAGATGTATTAATGTTGTGTCAGCTAAGAAAGAAGATCTGGCCCGCAAGTCCTCAACAGAAACGATTGATCGTAAGTAGCTGGTATGTAAAAAAGCAACAATAGACTAATGGTTTGCACTTTGGTCTTTTTAAAACGCACCTATAATTTTCAAAGTTATATTCGTATTATCGCGAGAAAACCTGCACTGATGAGATTTCTTCATTAAGTTCTCAAACGTGTGTAAAGTCTACCTATTCGTACTTGGCCAGCGTGGTGGACTACGGCCTGTCCCCTTAAATTGTAAACGGAGACCCCAGCCCAATAGTGGGGTATCGGTGGCTATGATGAAGAGCTTGTAGCTAGTCAAGTGTGAATAGATGTATACCAATAATCTGAAACTATACTACAACCTGCAAATGCTATTGCAAGCTATTTTGGAAAATATTAAAATGAAGGGTAACAGATGGCCCATTTGTTTAACCTTTCCCAATCTGTTCATAGTCCCTTTTTCTCATCTTAACTTAAATTTATGTTACAGCTTAATCTTAGCATTTTTTTACATTAGATAATTTAGCGCTACACTACGATCCCACCTGATGACAAGTGGCGATGTAGTCTTCTATGATAATGCGCATTAACTGAGTAGAAGCCTCTATCTTAAAGTAATTTACATTGTAATCGAACACCGACGCGGGCAACTTATTCCAATCCTTCGTGGTATGGGTGATAAAAGACGAGGCGATGCGCGTCGTAGTTACTGGCGGAATGTTTATGGCGAAGCGGTGGATATGTGTGAAAAAAATACTTTAAAAATGAATAACAAGTTTTTATTAGTTACTAGCTGTACCTGGTGCGCGTTGCTAATCAACTCATTTAGTATGTGTCCCGTCGATAACATTTTGGCATCAAAACCTTTTCTAGAATTCCGAACATCAGTGCTCTATCTCCTATCATTTTAAAGTCTATAAATAACAAACAAACAAACATTGTTTTTTATATATACAGATTTTTACAAATCTATTAGTTATTTTTGTATCTTGTGGTAGTGAAAAGTTATTACAACCCCAAATATTAATGTGTTCAATATACATATAATCCCGAATTTTTTGTAAAATTCGTAGCATCGTGTTCAACAGATGTCTTTACAAATTAAGTCAAGATGAAAAGAGAGGACGAACAAACCCTCGAATGTCAGTATCCCGTTTGATCGATTGACATTTTTATTTTAAATATTGCTATGTAACTTTATGTTCACTTTTATCAACTTTAGGATATAATTTTGTAGCATCTTAACATTTTAAAATAAGAATATCATTTATAGCTTCAAGTCATAATTTACCACCAATCATGCTATGATATTGATTGACGTTTATCAGGGTGATGTATTATTTAGCTAATTTAGTTTGTAGCTACATTTTTTATCACATTTTTTGTATTGAGTAACGAAGGAATTACTAGATGATATGTGTCTCTAAATATATGTATATTGTTCTAGATATCTAGACACTATGGTAGTTATGAAATGTTCTATTTTCAAAAGTTTTATACTTTTTTACATTTTTATTTTATTTATATTTTTATTTAAAATTAACATGCTCATAGAAACTTTTTCGTCACACTTCCAAGGAATTATTTTTTTTAAGACCCATTGGGTTAAGTTATGCGTTATCTTTCAGATAATAACAATCAATGTATTAATCAAATTTTATATGTAATTATTACTACTAAAATTTAACGTGATAGCCTAGTGGTTTAAACGTTGGTATCTAGAACGCGAGGCCCTAGGTTCGAACACTACGCGCAGCTCTTATTTTCAAATAGTTATGTGCGTATTAAAAGTTAATTAGTATTTGCTTCGGCGGAGGAAAAAATCGTAAGGAAACCTGAATAACTGAGAGTTCCTCAGTTCAAGTTCTTGAAAGTGTGTGAAGTCTGCCAATCCGCACTTAGCCAGTGTGGTAAACCTACTAGACTAGACTTATGATTTGAAACTGGACTCACGATATAACTTCAAGCTGAAGTTCAGCCGGCATTATGATCCATGCAACTGGGTCGAAATATCGGCCCGATAATCTTATATCGTGAGTACCCGTAACATAGCATAACTTTTAAACATGTCCTGCAAATTAGAAATTCTTTAAATCAGTCATCCCTAAAACTAATTAAATTCTACTTAAATAACTACAAAAGCCATTGGAGTCTGAACACCTACGATTTAAACAAATTCTTAAATGCCAGAATAAAGTCTACGTCACGAAGCTTCCAGGTAAGATTGTAAGGAACAGGAACTCCACTGTCAAGTTCTATGTACGCAAATGTGTGCAAATAGTATTATCAATTCCATTTAAATCCGATGGCGCCTAAATACTTCACTAAGTGTTACTCCGATACTTATATTTATGTTTTATCAAATGAATAATCGTTATGATAAAAACGATAAGTGTTAACATATATTACGTTAACATTATTATTACTATTACAATTGTGTTCGTGTATTGATTAATGGAATTCCATTATTCATTCATTGATGTAATGACTTAATACATAATATGTCCATTTATATATTCAAGGATTTTGTCTACATAAATATGTACATATTATTTGTTTCGCTAGGTTTCGTTGACGTTGATAAAAAAAATATTTATTTCAAACAATACTAACCCTGTATCAAATTTTATTCAGATCTGTTTCATGGTTTTTTAAAGCATTACATTCCATCCTCACAAACTGTCGTATTTATAATATTTGTAGGATTATTTACTGGTAACTTGATAAATGATTTGTTTGAGTGACATCAAGCTTTCAATAAGTTCTGCCGGGGACCTATTCTCGTATCACAGGAAAATTATATACATACATATAGTAAGAATGTAGTTCAAATTTTTTTTGGTTACTGACGTTTAAATATTACGGTCCCTCTGCTCATTGTGGCTAATTATAATATAAAGAAAATAACGAGTCGATGAATCGTGTTCAAGTCAGCACAATTTACTTATTTTGTTTTTATTTCATTTGTCGGCTAATTTTATAATAAAATAAGGAACCGATAAATAGTGTTGAATTCTAAATATAAGACGAAAAACTGGTCTTGATACTTGCTAATTTTCATTAATAAATTTATGTATCTAGATGTAAATCAGGATAAAAATGAAATGAAAATTCAAGAATGTGCAATTATTACTTTTATTACAGAAACTTAATCAAAACCTGATTCTGAAAATTCCATAACATCGACATGATCTATGGTCATCAAATCTGACGACACTAGATGAAGAAATTTTATAAAAATGCGATAAAAATATTTAAACCTATACCTATCTGAAAATGTTAAGAAAGTAAGAAATTACCGGTTCAGCTTTCATTAAACAAACTATTTATTTTGTTATAGTAAACAAATTTACTTAAAAAATGCTTAAATATTTCTATTAAAGTGTTATTATGGATGAACATTTAAGGAAATTAAGTTTTTAATATTGGTTTCGTTCTTTAGATTTTCAAGAGACAATAACAGATGTCTCGACGAGAATCGGACCTCGCCTGATTGATTGCTAAAGCCACGAAAGGTGACAAACAATGCCGACATCGTCATAGTTTATAATTGGAAACAAGGTTTAAAGTTAATAATAAACAAACAATACAACTGCATTTACTGGATTTGATATTAAAATTATGATAAAAATAAATGAAATTTACAAGTATTACACCTAATCTCATGAGATTGATGAATCGACGATGGTCTGCCCTATGTTTTTGATGAAATGAAATAAAAATTGTTTATTTTGTCGTAGAAACCGAAAGCTCGCTTAACGAAAGACAAAATTTTACAATACAAAGTCCCGACATTTATTAACAAGGTAAAAGAATATTTAAAGAAATTCTTTGATAAAGCCTAAAGTGTCGATAGACAATACTTATCTGTAATCGGCTTTATCGATAACACAAACTTAGGACGATACTACAAACTGATGATGAAAGCATAGCTCGTAATGGAATTGGCTGAGTGCTGTACCATCCAGCGAAACCCGATGGTACTCTACAAAGATATATTTATTATCTCTTACGATATTCTACCCGCCTGGTACATATAAAACATACTTTCCTGTTTTATAGAAAATATATCCACCAAAATGTATGTATGTACCCATACTACTACTAAAGTCGACCGTTAAATGTTTCTCTGTATTTCGGTCTCAGTGTCAGAGACCCAATCCTCTTCATCTTTCTCCCCATTTCTTTCGTCATTCTTCTTTCTGTTCTATATTATCCGCTCTCCTCCTCCCTCCTTCTTTCCATTCTCTATCACCCGTCTGAGATTTGTACTTTCTTGATCTCTCTGGGCTCCGTTTTTGCCCATATTAGCTCCGGATGCATCAAGTATTTGATGTTTGAATGAGCTGGATTTAGTCTTTTTGTTGTTGATGGTAATCTTCTTCTATCAGATACATTTCTTTTACTTGCTATGTTATAGAAAAATACTATTGAATAGTCAAGTACACTGCTTTCGTTAAAAGATTTTCTATGAAAATCCAGATAATCTAAGGAAGGAACTATGACGGGGGTTAACCTACGTCAATGTAAGCATTTCTCATAGTTTTATCGCGTTCTAAAGATAAGATAGAATGCGAAAGGAAAACGTAACGTTAAGTATGTTTGATATACCATACGTCACGGTTGATATTTGTTCAATACGTCTTTTGACAATTCAATATTGTTAGTTTTATCAGTCATTTTAACGGATCTGATTGTAGTTTCGTATCCGTTTATGGTCATACTTCAACTTTGTTTAACGACAAATGAAAACACTGCAAGGCACAATATTCAATGTTTCTTTGTATAAATACTGGTCGACGGCCGCGGCCTCGCGCTCATAATAGGTACGTTGTTAAAGCCTATGTGTAACTCCACGGTATAATCTATGTATGTGCCGAATTTTTAAATTAAATTTGTAGTTTTTGCGTGAAGGAATAAGTCACATCCAGCCATCCATCTTCCACGCCAATCTTACAAAGTTTTGTGTTTATGATATTAGCAAGATTATAGGATAATTTTTTATTTAGTCTGTTATTAGTAACAGTAAAAAAAGATTTAAAAAGAAAAAGAAGAGGAAGAATAAATAATACTAAGTAATGAGGTACCACTTAAACAGGAAGAACTTCCTGGCACCCTAATTGGCTTGAATGACAAAAGAAGGAGAGAGATTACGTTCCACTATGAAATCCTGGGTATATTCAAGTGCAGTCATTAATTTATCTCATGAAACCTTTATCAATATTTGCTCAGTTAAATCTCTCGATAGCACATTCAATTACAGTCAATAAATAACGTGGTAACGAGGATTCCCCGCGTGTTGGCTCATCCTTAACTATGAGCAGTATGAGTTTAAGGTCGTCACTCATCTAACGACTTGGTACCTTCACCACGAAGACGGCTCGTCTCGCAACGAACCCACGCGGTTAAGATTTATGTTGCTTGTATAGTAGTAATATTGTATTTCAGTAGGCGTGTAATTTTAAAGATGATGTAATTTTAAATGTAATTTTAAAGAGATGGCAGTGTTAACGTCCACAAAAACCGATCAAGCTGAAAATATTAACAAGCTACGAGAAGATGTAATGGCCATAAAAAGCGAAGTAAGTAACATAAGCAGCATCATTGAAAATATTATTTTGGAAAATAAAAATTTGAAAACTACACTCATAAGCTTAACAAATGTCGCCGAAAATACAGAAAAAAAATTAAAACTGCTTGAAGAGGATATCGATAGATTCAAAAATGTTTCTCAAAAATTTGTATCCTCCCAAGACTTAACAGCAGAAGAAATAGTTAGCGAGATCAACGAGCGACGAGAGCGTTCCAAAAATATTATAATTGTTGGCATTCCTGAATCTAAAGCGAAATCCACGAGGGAGCGCCTCAGCTATGAGAAAGAAGAAATAAGTAAAATCACTAGAGAAATATATAATAATTGTCCAGAGCCTGAAAAAATTATTAGACTGGGGAAATACATACAGGATCGTAATAGACCTATTAAATTATGTTTTAGATCGGAAGAAACTGTAAAATATTTGCTTCGGAATAAAAATGATAAACAAAACGTTAGCTACAAAATATATTGTGATCAAACTCCTAATCAACGTAAACACATGCAAAATTTAAAAAATGAACTGCAGAAACGTATAACTGAAGGAGGAGAAACGAATCTACAAATTAAATACATAAAAGGAATTCCAAAAATTATTTCAGCAACTGAAAAGCAGTCATCATTATCACAGCACTCATCAAAAAACTAGTTACTGCTTCTGATAAAATCACATATCAAATTACATCAAATTACTCAGATGTAATCTACACAAAAAAGTCACTAAAATGCTTTTATGCCAATGTTAGGAGTATAGTCGCACCGGGAAAATTTGATGAAATAAAGTGTGTCATAGCCTCCCTTCAAACTATCACACATATAATTGTACTTACCGAAACCTGGTTAAAAAATGAAAATGAGACAAAGAGATTCCACATTCCTGGCTATACACACTATTATAACATCAGGCAAACCAAAAGAGGTGGTGGAGTGTCAATATTTGTTCACAATAATCTGGAGCATAGTTTTATTGAAGACCATTGCATTGATGATACTCATTACCTCTGGATACACGTAAATAAGTTTTCTCTAGACGTTGGCGCAATATATAAGCCGGGTAAAAGCAATGTTAACAACTTTCTTGAAATCTATACACAGCAATTACAACACAGGAAAAGAGCAATAGTGTTCGGTGACTTTAATCTCGACCTGCTTACTCCACACCAAGCGACCCGCAACTACAAGGACACCTTAAAAGAAAACAATTTCAAAATTCTTAATAAAATCAATCGTAAATATTGTACCCGGGAACATAAAACAACAAAATCATTACTTGACCATGTGTGCTCAAATCTCAAAGATAACAAATTTCATTTAGCGGTTGTGGAGTCCCCTATGTCTGATCACAAACAGATATTTGTAGAAATCAAAAGATGTGAAACTAAACCTATCAAAAAAGTGGAATACACTACAATTAACTATGATAAACTCTATAAATACTATGAGGAAATTTCGAACAGTGATAAAGAACCAATATGTATCTTTGAGAAATTTGAAAATAATCTTTTATTCTGTATCGAAAAAAGCAAAATGATAAAGTCAAAAATACTAAATGCCCCGCAGCAGGACTGGATAAACAAGGAAGTTATAGATAAAATAAATCACAGAAATCTACTCTGGAATAAATGTAAATCAGACTTATCAAATACGAAATTGATGAAAGAATATGAAGATATTAAATCTAAGGTATTAAATACAATTCAAAAAACCAAAAATACATACTATTATAAGCGTTTCAAAGACAATATTACTAAACCCCGTAAAATGTGGAAACTAATTAATGATCTCTGTAGAAATAAAGTACGGGAAAGAAAGGGGCCACATGAAATTAAAACAGAAACAGGAACCATCACAAATACGACCGATATTTGTAATTATTTTAATAGCTACTTCTCTAATGTGGGACCATCATTAGCGAAGCTTATCCCTAATAAATATAAGCAACTACAATTTAAGATGCTGTCTACAACGAGTGAATCTACAGTTTTAGATTTATTAACACCTACGACGGCGAGAGAAGTCGTCAAAATAATTGACAATTTAGATATAAATACTGCATCTGGGATTGATGGTGTTAATACTAGGTGTTTAAAATTTGTGAAGAACTTAATAGCGGTGGAATTAACTCAATGTGTAAATAATTGTCTAGAACTAGGCGTTTTCCCAGACAGCTTAAAACTTGCGAAAGTTACTCCACTGTATAAATCTGGAAGTAAAAGTGACTGTAGCAATTACCGACCAATCTCTGTATTGCCCGTAATCTCTAAAATTTTTGAGAAGATCCTCTATACCAGGTTGGATTCATTTTTAAACCATAATAAAATTTTGTATCACAAACAATACGGATTTCGTCCCAAATCGAATACTCTTTCCGCAACGATAGACCTAATCACAAAGATAAAAAATAAAATCGATCAAAAACAAATAGCAATAGGTATTTTTATAGATCTTAGGAAAGCATTTGACACAATTAGCCCGGATATATTAATACAAAAACTATTTCATATCGGAGTTTCGGGAATAGCCCTTAAAATATTTAAAAGTTACTTAAGTGACCGTAAACAAATCGTTAAAATAGGACCATATCAAAGTCGCCCAACTATAACTACCTACGGTTTGCCCCAAGGTTCAATACTAGGTCCGCTTTTATTCCTAATATATATTAATGACATTAGTAACCTTGGTCTTAAAGGTGAAATTTCATTATACGCAGATGATACAAGTCTCTTTTACTTTGGTCATTCTGTAGGATCTATAATTTCTTACATTCAAAAAGATTTAGACATACTAAATAAATGGTTCCAGTCAAATTCACTAACTATTAATACTGATAAAACTAATTTCGTAATATTCGCCGCAAAAAATAAAAGAATACCCGATAATATAACATTAAAAATTAATAATACACAAATTGAACGAAAGACCCAAGAAAAATATCTTGGGTTAGTATTAGATAAATATCTTAACTGGAAATCACATATAGAAGCTATAAAACATAAGCTATTGTCACTTACAGGTATGCTATTTAGTATAAAAAAAGCTATTCCACGAAAAGTTCGATTTATTATATACAACACGTTAGTAAAACCGCACATAGACTATTTAGTTGAAATTTGGGGAACAGCACCGAAAACTACTTTAGATATGATACAAAAAGCACA
>DWJZ01004600.1:0-15132 GCA_018249125.1 Asbolis capucinus
ATATCAAGTATAGCTAATGAGGAACCATAATTAATCACTATTAAATATGCACGTGGGGAGTTTAATTGCTCTGAAAATATGGCAAAGTGATACATGATTTGGTAAAAACTTTGCAATGTAGTTTTTTTTTGACTTTCGATTAATTTTGACGTTATTTTCTATTATTGAATTTAATATGTTACGTTGGTACGATTTGCCTTTTGTGCTGACCCCTGTTTTTCTATTCAAAGTTGGCTATAATTTGAATGTGAATTTTCATTGTAAAAAATCCGAATTCGATCATGAACATTGAAATAAGGTAAAATTGCATTGCATTGCTCTGGGGAATACAAGGCCGTAAATCGTCCTTAACAATAGGTTTTAAACGGATTCTTGCTTGCGATTCTATAATTACTATGCTATTATTATTATTTTTTCGTCTGTAATTTGGTTTTTTCTTTGTTTTTGTATTAAAAAACTGTCTTTATAAAACGTTCAAATTTTAGTTCCACTAATATAACGTTACCAAACTCAAAGAAAATAAAACCGTTAAATTCGATTGGCCGAATTGTATATCGTCATATGTGTAACCGATATGTAAACGGCATCATGTCGTGTGGACCGCGATTGGTAAAAGTGTGGTGGTGTTTGCCGCAGGCGGCGTCGCTAATGAGCTCGCAGCTCGCGCGGCAGCTGGTGGCGCCGCTGCCGCCGCCCCCCCGCCCCTACGTACGGACGCCCCGTTTGTACCACGCACTCAAACACCCGCTTCCCATCGATTGGCCGTTCGGGGGCAATACCATGCGCTCGCTGTTCGCACGCATTCCCGATTTCGGTTCTATACCGGTTTTAACCGGTTTGCTACGGTTGTGTCGTGTGCTGTTTTGATGCGGAGATCGATTAGTGTTGATGCGTTGATGATTAATTTATACTGAACTGGTTGCCTCCACTTTTATTGTAGCACAATACTTGCAAGGGAGATTTAATATCCAGAAGGGGTATTTTGTGTTGAAATAAATTAGAGTTTTTTGACATTCAATATATAAACTGCATTTGACTGCGATTTCACCGGAAATGCCGTGCACAATACGTAAAAGGTGTTGTCCGTATCATATAATTGAATTTTAAGTTTATCTTTAACATCATTCATTAACTATGTAATGTACTGGATACGACATTTATAATGACGATCATTTAAATTTCATATCTTTCTATTTCATGAAACGAAGCGACTTCAGCGGAATCAGCATTTGACACAACTCGAACTGGACATAACTTGTATAGTTCCGGAATTTGACACTGTTCTTGCATCAAATCATTATCCTTAGGTTTTTTGAGATTATGATATAATATTGCAGTTGTGACTCGAAGATGTGAAGTATGATCTCGAAGTTGTGAAGAAGGCAGTAGTGATAATAATAAGAAAAAAATATTGAAAAATATTAATAAACATATAATAAATATTAATAATAAATAAAAAAGATATAAATTTTCTTGTTTGTCTGTAACAAACTGTACTATATCTCTAAAGATATTTGTTTTTCTATTATAATAAATATTTGTAGAAGTTAACGTTGTAAGCATTGACAGCAGGTCCGTTTGTGTTCTAATGTCAGGCATTTCCAAGTTACCTTTATATATTCATAGGTTATGATTCGATGCAAGGGCGCATTTTATTCGATTCGATGCATTCTAAAATTCGAATGTTCGAATCGAATGTAAGAACGATGAGGGTCAAATTCATCCGTGGTTTTGGCTTCATTTAATTTATTCAAATTAATACCCACTTGCTTAACGAAATTTCAAGCTATCACTGTTAATTTTTCTTCAACTTTTCGTTTTTAACTAAATTTTTTGGCTTGCGGTGTGATTAATTGGCTTTATCAGTATTGTCGATGTAAATATTCGACGTCGTATCGAACCAAAACCCGTCTACCCGCTGTTTCAAAATTTAACAAATTTAATTAAAACATGGAAGTCAAGGTTTAGAGTGTGTGGTGGTGGCTTTATATGACAAAAATGTTGTTCACGGATTCATTTGCATGCTTTCACAGTTATCATGTAAGCTAATTGTAAGCGTTATAGAGTCGTAGCTTTGTTTTATTGCGGTACTTTTGACTGACGACATTTCAACGCAGCACCATGAGCCGGTGACGTCATGCGAAACATTGTTACGATTCCTTCGATCTATGTTTTGTAATTCATCGTTATAATTTTTATGTATACGTCTCTGGTAGCGGCCATCTTGTAAATAATCGACCTGAATGTCAGATTTAACTTTTCAAAAATACTATTTTCGAAAGTGTGATTTAGAATTAATTTTATATATGATTGAGGTTTGTAACGAAGTCTGACGTTCAGTTTTGATGCAAAATATTTTTAGTGTGTGGAAATATTTAGTATCTTAAATTGGCCCGAGGTATTCACGTTCGTGTCGATTGACTTTTCGTAATTATCAATTGTTTAACTTGTATTATATTTAATTATATATTTTTGGTAATGTATCTCTAGACTTATGATAAAAAGTGATTCGGCACGATCAAACATTAAGGAACCATAAGAGAAATGTCGATGTTTGTGCGTTAATTTTATCGATTCATGTGCTCATTTGCTCAATGTGTCAATAGTTTTGTCAATCCGTTTTCGACATCACTCTCAAGGTTCTGTGTAAAGTCGGTGGAGGAGTGTTAGGACACGTACGTTTGAGATGTGTAATGTTACATTGTGTGCAGTACGGCGGCGGCAAGGGCGGCGCGGGAGGCGCAGGAGCCGCGGGTGCAGGGGCGGCGGGTGCTCCGCGCCGGCATCCGGACTTCGCAAAGGGCGAGGGCTTCGCGGCAGGCCCGGCGCCGGCTGCCGCGCGTTTTGCCCCGCCTGCTTGGGGCGGTGGCTTTCCACGGGGCGCAGCGCCCGCGCCAGCGCCCGCGTGGCGGCCAGGTGCGCCCCACCAGCAAATGCACAACGCTCCGCATGCGCAGCCCCCCTGGCCACACCAGCCGCAACATCAATACCAACCGCCGGTTAGTATCTTTTTGTATCACAAATTTTGGGATATAAAATTTTTCCCCCATGTTCAGACATTATGCATAACTTTATTCGTTACATTTTAATTATTTCTCATGTTTTATAAAATACAATATTCCTGAACGTTCTATTATACGATTTTTTCTTTGTCTTTAGGGATCCGGTCCAGCGGTAGGCCCGGGACAGATAAAGCGAGAACTGACATTTCCGGCCGAGTGCGTGGAGGCCACCGTCCCCTCGGGTGAGACGAGGCGCCGCCTAACAAAAGCCGACGTGGCGCCCGTCGACGCGTGGCGTATCATGATGGCGCTCAAGTCCGGCCTGCTCGCCGAGACTTGCTGGGCGCTCGATATCCTCAACATTCTCCTGTTCGACGATAGCTGCATAGGCTACTTCGGACTGCAGAACATGCCGGGCCTACTGGAGCTGCTGCTGGAGCACTTCCACCGGAGTCTCAGCGACGCGTTCGACTCGCCGCCTTCGGAACCGGAGCCCTGGTACGCCCCACCGCCGGCCGCGGAGCCTCCGGCAAAAGCGCGACGGAGACTCGAGCCGCCGGACCCGCTCGACCGCGTGCGGCTTCTCGACGGGCACAATTACACGCTCGAGACACGCCGTCGCCAGCCCGTTACCTACCGACAGCCCGCTGAGGCCGAGGAGGACCTTCTCGCACCTGACGACTGTGACTCAGACACTGAACGCGTCGAAGACACCCTCGAGCCCTGGCAGTTCGGCGGTGACGCGTACGTCACCCCCTGCTTTCGCGGTGAGTTCGTGCCGCTGCCCTTCGTGCGACTGCTACCTGGTGAGCGCGCGCCCTCGCCCCCCGCACCGCCCGCCACCGCGTCCCCTGCGCGGCTCGATCCCGACCCGCGCGCACCCGACGCGCCCGACCCGCCTGATGCCGAGCCGGACGCAGACGCAGACGGCGAAGGGGACGGTGACGGTGATAACCTGGAGGCCGAGCCGATGGAGCTCGAACCAGAGCGCCGTCCAACCCTTCTGGTCCGCGATCCCGCCGGGGTGCTCAAGCGGCGTCGACTCGAGGACTACGAAGACGAATGCTATACGCGTGACGAGCCGAGCTTGAACCTTGTAAACGAGTCCCGAGACGCCCTGGCGAAGCGATGTATAGCGCTATCGAACATTCTCCGGGGGCTGACTTTCGTACCTGGGAACGAGGCGGAATTTTCGCGGTCGGGCGCCTTCCTCGCGCTCGCTGGCAAGTTGTTGCTGCTACACCACGAACACGCGCCGCGAGCTGCGCGTGCTCGCGCCTATGAGCGTGCTGCCCGGGACGAAAGTGACGCGGACGCGTGCTGCTCGAGCTTGCGCGGTGAAGCAGAATGGTGGTGGGACACGCTCGCTCAGCTACGGGAAGACGCGCTCGTCTGTTGCGCGAACATCGCCGGCGGCGTCGAGCTCGCCGGGCAGCCCGAGGCGGTTGCACGGCCGCTGCTTGACGGGTTGCTGCACTGGAGCGTGTGTCCGGCGGCGGTGGCGGGCGACGCGCCCCCCGCGGCCGCAGCGGGCTCGCCACTGTCTCCGCGACGGCTGGCGCTCGAGGCGCTATGCAAGCTGTGCGTGACGGACGCGAACGTGGACCTCGTGCTCGCGACGCCGCCGCGCGGGCGCATCGCGGCGCTGTGTGCGGGGCTCGCGCGTGACCTGTGCAGGCCGGAGCGACCGGTGGTGCGCGAGTTCGCGGTGAACCTGCTGCACTACCTGGCGGGCGCGGGTGGCGAAGCGGCGCGTGAGGTGGCGTTACACGCGCCAGCGGTGGCGCAACTGGTGGCTTTCATCGAGCGCGCGGAGCAGACGGCGCTGGGCGTGGCCAACCAACATGGCGTAGCGGCGCTGCGTGACAACCCGGATGCGATGGGCACCTCGCTGGACATGCTGCGGCGCGCAGCGGCCACGTTACGGCGGTTGGCGGAGCGCGCGGAGAACCGGCCGCTGATCCGGCGCCACGAGCGACGACTGCTGTCGCTCGTCATGTCGCAGATCTTAGACCAGAAAGTGGCGCACGAGCTGGCGGACGTGCTGTTCCACTGCAGCCGAGGCGCGCGCGATGGTGACGCGGACGACCAGTGACAGTGACGTCAGTGACGGTCGCCGCCGCCCGGTACCCGAGGGTACGCGTGTACATATAGTGATACGGTGACGCGACGCCGCCGTCCGAACTCTTAGCCTGTACAATCTGATTTTTGTTATTTATGTCCGTGATGATTTATTTACAAGAATGTCGATGTGCTATCGATCGATTTCTATTGTTCGATTGAGAAACAGATGTATTATAACTCGTAATTTTGATTTTTATAATAAAATGGGACTTGAATCTGTTTATTGGTTTTATGATGGAGATTTTATACCGAGTACCTATAGCGCCTTGTTTATAAGGGAATAAGTAGTGAAGGAGTGTGAGGAGCTTAAATTGGGATAATTTTTTAATTAAGTTTAATGTGAATTATTACAATAATCTATAATATATTGAAATTGAACCTGATTTTATTTTTTTTCTGAATTGGCATTTTATGACTGAAGCACCTTTTGACAATATTGACACTCAAAATTAGTATTCAGGTAGATTGATAATTTAAATGTTTCCAATAGAAATTTGTTAATATAAGTAAGATACAACTTTTGAATGAATTGATGAGATTAGAAATTTCATTGCTTAATATGATTAATATTTTTTAAATTATGTTGAGTGGTTTTGGAAATATGATGAATTATATATAAAGTCGATCATTAAACATCTATGATTAATTTAATACCTTCATCATGGCAATATTGGCAATCGATTCTAAGAAATTGTCAAATACAGCATTCTTTTTTTGATTATTCTCAGAATTTGTCACATTTCAATTTCTGTAAATGCGTTTGGTAAATCATTGAAAATTCTCTTTTGTATACAGAATTTTAAAAGATTTAACTTGCAATAGTATTACCAATGATCATTATATATTAGAATAGACTTTCGATGTTGCGAGATCCTTTTGCCGATATCAGATGGAGTGTCAGTCGAGCGATAGTAAAAAAATATTTAAAGTATTCGATGGTACCAAACGAAAACATACCAAGAAAAAGAGGGATGGCTTCGACGACAACAATTCTCTAGGCACCGATGATTCCATTGCCGTAAGTATTAAATAAAAATAAATATGAACTGTTCTATAAAGTCGCCTGATGGTCACATTGATTGCTGATGCGTTGCCGCCAATGTATATTATTTGGTACAAGAGAGCCATGGACCGTAAATGGCCGATTATATTGGTATTGACATATTCGTATCTTTCGTGAAGCCTGTATTGTGTTCTGTGTTCGGGGTGTGACCAAGTAAGTGTGTATCCACGATGATCAAGCTTGGAGAATATGACTGAAACACTGATGATGAGCATGAGATTTGATTTCATACTCACATTTACATACATTTAGTAAAATATGGTGTAAAAAGTTTTCTTTGTTTCAACAAAAAACGACGCGTAAATTATTTTCTTCTAAACACATACAAAATTTCTATATTTAAATCCACAAAGGTACAAGCAGTTTGCCCGTTTCCGAAGTTTGAATATGTTCACCACCTGCGGCCGTTGATAATGTTGCAGGCACCGTACAGACAGGTAAAATACATTTACCAGCATTAGGACAAACAATTACTTAACCCCAATCTCTTCGTATATCTTCTTCCGAGATGAAGGCTGGATCCAACCTGGTTCTTTACCTATAATCGGTACATTATTATGAAACCAAAATTTCTTTCTTTTGCAACTATTCAGGGTTGCCAAGTAAATGGACGTCGAGTTGCATCTGCCAAAACAAGCCTGCAAGATCTTTCCACCCACATTGTTGACGATACAAAGAAAGAAGTAAATCCTGCTCCAAGGTTACTATTAAATTCAAATAATAATATAATATTAAAATAACCAGTTACAATTAAAACTATATAATTAGAGATGATGATTCAAATGGTGAAATAAATCTTATATTTTGGGCTTAGCCATGGAATTGAGAATCCATGGGTGTGTTATTACAACGAAATACTTAATTTTTAAGTATGTTCGGGTAAAATTCAAGAAAAGGTTAATGTACTACGGTGCTCTGCACTCTTAGATGTACTTAAATATATTTTCTATAGGGTACATTTTGGAGTGTGCGCAGGACTTGTTCAAAATTATTCCTCCATCCCCGTTGGATGGATGGCATGGAACAACCCGGCGTACGGCGGCATAACTTGCAATAGTATTACCAATGTGTTACCAATTATGTTGTGAACATCCCGCCAGTTCGAACGACGCGGTTTTCTTCGTCGATACTTATTAATCATGCATCCTGCGAAAGATTAGAATAACTTGCCTGCCCCGGTGTTCCCGCCCACGTATGATATATGTAAGTCTTCAAAAGAAGAGTGAATAGGCATTTATTAAGTTAGTGCGCCCAACACCTAAGACATCATCGCGACTTTCCATCAGGTGGGACCAATGTCAAGCATTAACTTGTTCTAAATAAAAAAATATTATGGCAAATGTAATGTAGGTATTGCCTGCATTCCGATAGTTCTCGAGTTTGAACAAATGTTTCTTGTAAGGTCATGTATTTGTGATGAGTTAATTCGTGACTAGTTTATTGCAGCCTGCACAGGCAATGGCTAGGGGTATACTATTATTAATATATTTAACAGGGATCACGACAGTTCTCCCTCTGTATCCCCGGACGAGCGCGCCTGTCGCCGCTCTCGACGGGCCTCCCGTTCACCGCGTCGATGTCGCCGAATGACGTTAGATTTTAAACTTTTTTACCATTTACATTATGTCAGATAATGTCATGTTTCTATCTTTCTGCTGTACGAGACTCTGAAGTCAATGACAGTGTCATCGGTACTAGCAACTAACTGTCCCTTACTTACTATATAATAAGTAGGTCAAACATTTGTAGTGAATAAAGCCCAAATAATGTTGTAGTTGGAAACTACAAAAATGTTCCTTAAACTAAATGTAGAGCTATGTTGCGGATACGCTACATGTGTCGTCATCGCACTGTACCCTAAAATAAAAGTCATGTTTGAATCTTTTGGTACAATTCAGCGGCTCTAGACTATTCCATTTTCTGTTATTGCTACATCTATGTACACCCACTACTGTGCTCAGGTCTTTCCTCATAAACGGTGGAGCACACCGCGTTGCTCCTAAGCTGCTCATATTTCTAAGTACCTACCTACTCCATTGCAGGAGAGACTGTGTGTCTCTAGCATTGAAAGCAGGCTTGGTGTCCACTCCTCGTTCTGCATCTCCACGACAAGTATGTTTATTTCTTTATATATTATGTTAAGTCGTTTTATTATTGTGCTGTTTAAATCTGTATTATGTATTTATGAGTTCTTTTTATTAATGAATAGGAGGCTGATGGGGGTATAGAATCGATTCCTAGGGATCAAGATTCCTTTATTTACGCTTTTCTTGAAGAAGCTGTGAAAAGAGATAAGAGAAAGTAAGTTGTATCCGGTGATATTCCATCAATAGATTAGTATACTCAATAGGTTACTAGTATAGTAATAACTAGCTACATTTTATTTTGTAAAAATAGATATTGGTGAGGGTATTTTTTCTGGTTATGGGCCCTATAATTTAGCAGTATAAATTATTTATACTTTACAACTTATCATCTCAATTGATGGTCTGGAGCAGTGTTTCCCAATGTGGGATCCTGCGCCACGCAGGGGGGCAGTTAAAAAATTCACTCGACCCGATTTTAATGCTCCTGCTCCGGACCATTAAAATGCAGTGCTAGATACGAGTATCGGTGCCAAATTTATCAATTTTTTTTACAAATAAACTGTGTTTTGAAAACAGTTTCATAGTGATTTCTTCCTAAAGCCTATCATTTATTTAATAAGTAAAGAAATCAATATTTTAATGATAAAAATTATGTATAGGGTGCATAAAAATTTAAGAAATGTTAAACGTGGGGCATGACAAAAAAGGTTGGGAATCTCTGGTCTCAAGAGTGACATGGACTACATTTAGTTAGATGTGTACTGGTTAGGTGTAATAACAGTCTACGGCTTTTGTTCTCTGTCTAAAGATTGAGTAATATAACTGAGGTTTCAAGATACCAAGATCTTCTTAGACACCTAAAAGATTCGGAAGAAACATTATACGCGTCTTGTCTGGTCGTTATAGGCAGCGTCAGACTCGCAGGCACGATGAGAAGCGAGGCGGCGGCAGGGAGAGCGAGACGTCGCCCGCGCTGGAGCACCGGCATCGACACCGACGACATCGGGATGAAGAGCGCTCTAAGGAACGGGAGAAAGAACGGTTCGATAACATCATCTTTGCAACCCATAACTGTCCCACTACTGGGTACAGGCCATAGTCCAGCACGCTGGCTAAGCGCGGATTGGCACATTTCACACACCTTGGAGAACATTGTGGAGGATTCTCAGGAGTGCAGGATTCCTCACGATGGTTTGCTTCGCCGTAGTAAGTGATAATACACATATAACTTTGAAAATTAGAGGTGCGCGCCGCAGAAAGTGAAACCATGACCTTTCCTTCGAGAGACCAACGTTCACACCACTTGACTATCGATGCTGTACACTTCAGGGCTCTCATAAGCCTTATTAAAAACAATTAACAATTTGATACTGATAGGATATACAGTGTAGTTTCCACAGATCTACATGTTCTACGGAAAGATTTTACGGCGCTAAGGATTCGTTTGTGCTGTAGCGAATCCCTAATACCCAATTGTATTTACTTGATCCTCTGTTGTATTTTATGTTACATTAACAAGTTACAATTAAGGTTAATTATAGTAATAGGAAGCATTTAACGCAAAAAAGTGAAAATTGCTCAAATTATTGCATTGGCTCTTATACATAGGAGTGATCGATTTATGAACTAGTAATTTTGCAAAACTATTATGACAGGTATAAAAAGAAAGACGTCTCACCATCTATCGATCAGACTAAACTTTTGGAAACATTTGCAAAACTGTGTGCACGGTTCAACGAGAACACTCCAACTCACGCCGCAGCTAAACAATTGGTTAGTATTAACCTGCTCTTACACAAATGAAATTTCTAATGTTATAGGGATACTGTTTATGAGTGTATCTTTCTAGGTGTGCACTCAGAGTCACAAATCTCTTCAATGCGAGGTTGCTGCAAGACGTGATTCTTACAATATGGACCGCAAACCAGAAAAGGAACACAGTCGACAAGGGTCAAGAGATAATATCTCGCCATCTAGAATTCGGAGCCATGACAACATTCGTAGTCGAGAAGCACCAAACGTCCATCCAGATAATCGCACGTCTCAATGCGTCTGCTATCCTGCGTATGACAAAGATATTCCGAAATACACTAGCAAGCTAAACATAGCTAGCTCAAGAATTCACAATACGGATAGCCAATATGTTTATCCACGCCATAATTCTCCCGCAAGAAGTTGTATTGATCAACCTTACTACAGGCCTCATCCTGGTGACAGAAGAGATTATAGAGAATATGACGACCGTAGGGAACCTACGAGAGACAGGCCTTACGAAGATAAGAGAGGATATTGTGAACAAAAGGCCAGTAGAAGCTTCGATGTCCAGAGAGAACGATACGATGACAGAGCTCGTAGAACAGTTAGAAGTGAGAGAGACAAGTTTTATGGAGATTCTAGAGACTTTAGGGAGAAAAGATATGTCGATAGTCAAAGGGATAGATATTACGATGATAAACCGACCAGAGACCGTGTCGTTTCGACTAAGGAACGGTCGCGGCGAAACTTGGAGAGGTTCGAGCGAAATTCGATAGCATCTAGAGATGATGATTATCGAGAAAGATTTTCGGAAAGAGAGCGTGATTCTGGATTAAGCGTAGCTGATGGAGAGACAAGTACTATAAGCGGCAGAAGTAACTGTCTACGAGTTGTGAAGGTAGATATAATTAATTTGCATAGAAAGAGTATAGGAACCTTAAATATTGACCAATGTTACCCTTTTCCAGCAAGAAATATCAGAGCAAAGGGAGGCAATGGACAAGATGATGAAATTATGGAAGGAATTAATGCGTTGCTTCAAAGGCGTTTCTCAAGCACAGGGCCAAGAAAAGGGAGTTCAAGTAAAATATGATAATTTTTATATTTTACGGTCATAAGCTAAATATATGAGTTGATTAGATTAAAACTTTCAGCTCTTCTAAAGAAGTTTTTTGAACAAGTTTGCGTTCATATTGTTCAGCAAATGAAAACTTAAATGTTTTTTTTTTAAATAGGAATCAGCAGCCAACATGCAGGAGTCTGCCGCCGCCCAGCTTCGTCTGTGGCGTGAATGTATGCGCAGATATGAGACTGTGGCACGTGATGTTGGCGATACCGATGCGAGGCTCATGGTACATCTTTGAAAATAGTTTGACCCCGACCAAAAATGTCCCATTACGGGGTATGGGATTTTTCTGAGGAGTCTTAGGACATTCTTGACCATCCTGCTCCTGGTTGGTAAAAAATCTTTATTGTAACATAATTGTTACAGCTAATTTTTAAAGTAATCTAAGCTACAACAAAATGTTAGCTTAAAATTTTCTTTTGTTTATTTTATTTATTTTACTATACGCCATAAATAATGGTTGTGTACTCGTACTAGTCTACATATTTTATTTAACAATAGATAGCGCACAAAAGGCGATCTTATCGGTAAATAACGATTTATTCCAGATAATTTTTGTTTTGTAGTAAATTAGTTATTCGTTCCTTGATGGCCGAAATCTAAATAGCTAAAGAAAGCTGAACAACTGAAATTGCAATAAATGCAAGTACTGTAGTTTATAGCTAACTAAATAAAGGTTCAATTAGAATATTAAGAACCACCCTACTTGCTGCAATCAGAGTCATTAATGATAATTTAAATTACATGTCACCAATAATTATATATCTTGTATTATCCAGGAGGAGATTAGTAAACAGCGTATGGAGATGATGGAGATGGCTAACATGTGGCAGGAGTGTCTCCAGCGGTACAGAGATATGAGCAACGACTTCAACAACCTCAAGCAACAGGTCTATATTCTTTGAGATAATTTATTCATTGATTTTCGTTACTATTCAGATAGGCTATTCTAATTCTTAGTTATATTTGTTGACAAATATTTCACATGCGGCTCAAAGGACCAAAAGTTTATTCAGGAATGGTTTATGTTTTTGCTTGGTTATGAGTTATTCTTTACTTCTTCGAATATTTTTGCCGTAAAGCAGTAACACCATTGTTTAAAAATAGGTTAGGCTCCTACGTAGGGTATTATGAAGGCATTTTGATTGATTGACAATGATTTAAAACTGTGTGACGATATTAATATCTTTGATGTGTCAACCTACTGAATCAAACGTCAGTTGTTTTTAATTCCTACATTGTAAGAATATGTAAGAGTAAGTTAGGCTGAAAAAATTGTGTTGATTTATATAATATGATCCCTTCAAATTGGACGTGACACAAATCTTAGAATAAAAACCATTATATCTTTAGAGATAAAATTGACTTAAGACGTTTGTGTAACGTGTTATGTCCAGTGGTAGCGGGAAATTGCGGGATAGGATACTTCTCCTTCTTCCACCTCTCTAATATCCTTGACTGCGAGTTGTTGCAGGGTTTGCGATGAGTTGCGGTAATCACGACACTCCCTTATACTCTAAGATAACTTAAAACACATTGTTCAATAAAGACCGCGGATCGGATCGTCTTTAAAAAGTGGCGGAGTATGGACGGACTGAGCCCTCCGCGGAGCACGTTAGTCAGTTGAAAGGATATACATAGGTGGGAAGAAAGACACAGATAATACTAATTGTAAAGCGATAGTGGCGCCATCATCCAGTTTAGTGAACCAATAAAAACAACGTTTCAAAAATATTGTGGACGTGTTTCGGCTGAAAATATAACAGATGATAAATATCTAAATTGTCATTTTGTATTCTTTTATAGTTGACAACGCCAGAGAGTCCGACGCGCTTGCCGGCCGCACCGTTAGTGTGTGCGGAAGGGGAGGGAGTTCCTCCGCCGCAGGGGCCATACCGCCTGCCGTCGAACTACCCTCCGGTAAGATGTTCTTTACTTAGCAGGTGGCGCTTTAATAGAATTGTGTAATGAAATTAATTGGTATTGGATACTAGTTAAACACGGCGCCTTTGATTTGCACGAACAACCGCGATCATTTAACATACCTATTGTGGCTCGACTGCTCGTATAATGATTCCCGAGTTTCTTTTCTTAATTCACTACCTTAAAAATAAATATCTCGGGACATCTCACATTCGGCCATCTGATCCCAAACTAAACGTTAGCTTGTTCTACGGTGATCAGACAACTGATAAACATACATATATATTATTAAATACATGCTTATACAGATATTTACACCAATAGAAAAGTTTGACCTGGGTGTTAATCGAACCCATGACCTTCGGTGTAGCAGTCAGGTTCACTAACCACTAGACCAACCGGCCTGTCAAACCATTCGGGTATAACTATTCGGCGCGATACTCGTTGTAAATTCGATTTGGATTTTTTTTAGGTTTTCTTAAAGGTAGGAAAAAAATTTCAATCATTGTACTCTATAAAAGTCCCATGTCCTCATAAACTACATGTGAGCAGATGGCGCCGCCGCCCGGACTGGGGTACGGTGGCGGCGGGGGCTCCCCGTTGCGGCAGCGCGCGTCCGCACCGCCAGCGTGGTGGTGGGGGGAGCCACGTACCCCGCGCCGGCGCTCGTCTCCGGAGTCCAGGGGCTCCCGAGAGAGGCGACATCGACATAAAGATCGGGGTATGATTAAAGGAATGATTGTACATTATTTTTTGAAAAAAAGGGAGGTGGAGGTGTGGCTGTCTAGCTTCGCAGCGAAATCGCTTACAAAGTCATTTCTTCGTCGCTCTCCATGAGTATGAACTGAGTATGAAGTCAGCAACAGCTGATTATTTATTTATAGGTGTACAGATTAAGCGAGCTAAAGCTATGATTGGGGTTGTTTACTGCCCCTGTCCATTAATTACTTCTCCAGTCTTGAATCTGCACTTGAAACACACTTTTCTGATTACGCGCACAACATTATAATACGTGATCTAAATACTGATTTATTGATGAGCACTTCATCTGCATCATCATCTTGTCTTCTGAATAATATCAAGTCTGTCAATCTATCCAGGGACTCGCTCAACATAACATAGATACTTTGGACTCTTTACTTGACTTGATTCTGACCTCTCGAGAACACGTCTATCTACATGGTCAACTTCCTGCGCCTGGTTTCTCTCGATAGGACGCCATTTATCTTTCTTACTAATTAAAACCACCTAAACTTAAGCCAGAAATCATTGATGCGGAGTTGCGCAAAAAAATATATGAGAGCCCTATTAGAAGATGCTGCCAAATTAGACTTGAATAGTGTGTATTCGTGTTGCTTCACTATTGGCCTGATGCACAGGCTCAAGGTCGCACAGCGGGCGATGAAGAGGGCTATGCCCGGTATTTCTCTACGAGATCGAGTAAGATATGATGAGATCCATAGAACAAAAGTGACCGACATAGCTCTAAGGATTAGCCGGCTGTAGCAGCAATACTAATGAGCAGGCCACTTAGTTCGAAGGACCAAAAGCCGTTGGGGAAGAAAGGTCCTCGAATGGAGACCACGTTTTGGAAAAAGGAGAACAGGGCGCCCCCGACCAAGTGGACTGATGACCTAAAGAAAACAGCGGGCATTTTCTGGTTTCAAAGGGCTCAAGACCGGTCAGAGTGGCGCAAATTAGGAGAGGCCTATGTCCAGCAGTAGACATCCAAAGGCAAAGGACATCCAAAGGAAGATGAGTGTGTATACTGAGCAAGCAGTAACTCAGCTTAACTTTACAGTTCTTGCACTGTTTGATTAACATGTACCTCTACGAGCAGTGAGGATTAAAAAACCTCCAGTCTCCAGTATGTATTTTTTATATTACAATGTCCTTATAATAAAAAACCACCTATCGTGCATTTCTGGTTGGTCTCATGTGGTGAGTTCGTAGAATGCAATTAGCATTAAGCTCGCCATTTATACCGTAATTCTGTATTGTGGCCAACGTGGATTATTTTAACTAGCACTTGCCAAATAAAGTGCTAACTTT
>DWJZ01004601.1:0-15131 GCA_018249125.1 Asbolis capucinus
TGTCAAAATTCATCATATACTTATAGGATTCCGTACCCAAAAGGTAAAATTGAAGAGGGGTTCCTATTTTTTTTACCGTCTTTATAGACAATGGTACGGAATAGTTAGTGCGCGAGTACCACTCGCACTTGGCCGGTTGTTTTAAACTCGATGATAGATATTGTGAACTTGTAAATAAACTAGCAAAATCAATTAATTATCACAACTGTCGCTGACGTACAAATTTGCGATCAACGAGCAACCATTGCAAAATTTTCATAATCGCTTTCCGTTCGCAAGACAATAGACCCGCCGCCTGTACCGGCGGAGTATCACCGAAACATTACGGTCATGTCCGCGCTATAGATCGGGCCGCAGGTGGCGATATTTGCATTGAACCTCTCAAACACGTGAGCCGTTAGCTAAAGTACGGCAGATGAGCTCGTTTTATAGCATCATTCTGAAGCTCTCAAGACATCGATACTAAGGTTATTAACTGGAGCTAACTTGGGGAAGCGTTTACACACTTTTCATCATCATCCTCATTACAACCCCTAACTGTCCCACTACTGGGCTCGGGTCTCCACTCACAATGTGACGGGTACAGGCATAGTCCACCACGCTGGTCAAGTGTGGATTGGTACACTTGACGCCCCTGAGTGACTATTGATTTCATGCGACCTGATACGCACTAAGTTTTAAAATTACAGCTGCGCGCCGCAGAATTAGATAAAACAAAAGTTGTACAAACGTCAGTAAGTCTTAGTTATTAATTAGTTTAACGAAGTCAATTAAGTTAGTTAATTTTAGACATTATTTTAGAAATAAGTTTCTGTAAAAACCGAAAACTGAGAAAGAAAAGTTGCTTTGATTTTCATTTCTAAATGTGTAAGACTGATTATAAAATAAGATATTAATATAGAATCAAGTTTATTATACATACATACATACATGCACAATTTATATAAATTTTACTGTGTAAAGGGAAGTGCACCAAAAGCCTAGATTGTATGTTAATATTCTTATTAAAAAAATCAGTTTTATATATTTTAAAATGTAAATTAAGTAAAAAAAAAAAAAATATACACACTATAGGCCGACCGCTTAACTGGCGTATCGTCTGCGGGGTAAGAAGGGAGCGGGGAGAGATGTTACAGAGGGGGCGTAAAGTATATTCCTTTTTAAAGCAAGAAAACAAGATCATAGTTCTACGGAGTGTCTTCAACACGTAAACCTAAACAAGCTTGTTGCTGAAGCTACTGGACTCTCGGTGACTACCATAAGTGAAATAATAATAGAAGAAAAGAAGTCATGTAAATTTTCAATCTCCAACAATAAATAAACTAATCCGAAACAAAAAAATCAAGTTGACACTTTTACAGAAGGTGTAATTAGAAGAAAAATAACTCAATTTTACACGGTATACAAGCAGGTTCCTACATTAAAAACTTTGAATGAGAAACTCAGAGAAGAAAGAATTTGAAATTGTGGCCGAGAATATCTGAGAACATTGATTCATAAACTTGGGTTTCCATTTAAGAAATGTCAGTCAAAAAGAAAATTACTGATCGAACAACAAAACATTGTATCGTGGCGGTGGCTTTATCCTAATGCGATAAAGAAGCACAGGAGATATCAAGGAAATGTCGTTTACCTTGATGAAACATATGTAGATACATATGTCGATTCATCTTTGAATGTACCGGCGTGTTGGCAATCCAATGAAGAACTAGGGCTGTCGCATATTGGCAAAGGGTCACGTTTAATTACTGTACATGCTGGAGAAGAAGGTGGATACATCGATGGAGCTTTTCTAATTTTTAAATATAAATGCAAAACCGGAGATAATCATTGCGATATGAATTTTGTAAATTTCAGCAAATGGACAAGAGAAAAGTTACTGCCAAATTTACCGTCAAACCCCTGTATCGTAATGGACAATGCCTAATACCACTCGGTACAGGTGGACAAAAAGCTTACGAACACAACATCCACAAAAGCCATCAAGCAGGACCGGCTGCAAAGACACAATGTCGAATTTGATATGTCATTAAGAAAATTGATTTGTTAAACTGAATCAAGCAACACGGATCGGAAAATGTGTACAAAATATATGAAATTTTAAAGGCTGTGAAGTCTTAAGGCTACCTCCATATCACCCAGGCTTAAACCCTATCGAGTTGGTTTGGGGGGATGTCAAAGGACAGCTGGCAAAAATTTAAATTGATTCTAATTTAGACAAAAAAAAAGTACACTGGAACAGTTATTTGCCGAATTCTCTTATTAAAAAGTCTTAAAAATTATAGATAGTGTCTTATTAAAGTCTTATACTTTGTATTTTTATTTTATACTTTGCCAACAATCTACCTCGAGATAAATCTTTGGATTATTGAGTCCGTGTGTAGAGTTACCCGCCCTCTCTCCCCTATTATTGCGCAGGCGATACGAAAGTTAAACAGTCGGCCTATAGTAAAGGAATCTGAATGAAATACAACGCAGATACATTATATTATTTAACAACACAGGCTACTCTGTATCAATATACTGACCAAGCGGGTGAAGCCGCGGACGGGCCCTAGTATTTTATAAATGAGACAATTTGTGAGGTCGTCTCAAGCCATGACGGCCCACTATAGCGCTCGGGTCTCTTTTCTGAATGAGAAGGCTAAGGCCACAGTCCACCACGCTGGCCAAGTGCAGATTGGCACTTCACACATTTTTGAGTTTTGCAAACTCCCCGGCATGCGGGTTTCCTCACGATGTTTTCCTTCACCGTTATAGCGAGTGACATTTAAAGCTTAAAACGCAGAATACTCCGAAAAGTAAGACGTGCGTGCCCTGGGATTCGAACCTGCCCCCCCGAGTAGGAGGCCGAATTCTTAACCACTACGCTATCACCGCCTACTAGGCTATCACCGCCATAAACATAAATAGTTCGCCCTAAATCGCGGTGCCATAGCATGTCTCAGAACGAAGGCAAAATACTAACTGAGACCACACAAATTCGCGCACTGCAGCTTGCCGATGTTGTAATAAGTGACATCATCGGTGCCGCAGACTGGGTAATATTCGGACGTTGCTGGACAATTTCTGATGCACTCTTCAGCTACCTGTCGGTTATGGTGGGTCGTTGGTGCAACTGTGCTGGTACTCACTGGAGCGGGGCAAGGTGCGTGACGCCATAGACTTACATCTGAAATCGAGGGTTTGTTAGTTAATTTCTGTAATTTTAATTTAAGTCGATTTATTTTTATCTATTCCGCCAACGCGGTGCCTTTCACTAGATTTTATTTATTAATTTTTATTTATTTATGTAAAAACCTACACATAGTTCTTGACAAAGGGTTGACTTAATGCCTAGTGACATTCTCTGCCTGTCAATCCATGTTGAAGGAAAGATAATTTATGGCAGGTGGCAATTAAAAATAGGAAAATAGATTGGTGGTTGTAGAGGGTTTCAAAGTAAATTTATTGCAACATAATGTGTAAAAAGAGCTCCTATCGTTCGACATTTGCCATTCTAAAAAAAATTACTAAAAAACCGCTAAATCCGTATTGTACTATCAATAACGTAGTTATTGATCAACATTGTACGAAGCATTAATTTAAGTATCCAACAATCTAACACTAACTATACTTTAATTCACTATCAAACCTAACATCTTGAAGTAAGGATTAATAAGCAGATTTATATTTCCACACAAACAAACAAGTTATAATAACTTACCGACTCCACAAATCTTCGCGCACTCCATTTTTCCAGTGTTAGAGTAGGTGACACGATTGGATCCACAAACTGGGTTGTACTCCGGCGTTGAGGGACACCTCCTTATGCATTCCTCCAATTGTTCATTTCTTGTGGTGGTGAAAAACGGTGAAGGAGTTGTGGTGGTGATGATCGGAGTTCGTGCGGTGGTGAAGATCGAACACGGTGATGGTCGATGAAGATCTACAGCTGGTACGTGAAAGAGATCAATTTAAAGTTTTATGATAATTTAAAGTTTCATTTAGTTAAGTTAGTGCTTAATTTTAATTAAACTTTTTTAAGTTAGTGCGCTTTACCATCAAAGACTACGTCGCCACTTACCATCAGGTGGTTTGGTAGTCAAACGCTTACTTATTTAATATAAAAAATAAAGTACCCTGACAATCTACGCACGTGTCACTTTAGATAAGAAGCATCTACATATTGTCACAGCATCTACATGTTGTCACAACCCTTATCACAGCATATACCATCGCGCTGAATTGTAGTTTTAATGTAATGTAGTATTAATATAAAGTAGGATGTTTTTTAAAATCTCATTACATTTAATTAAAACTTTTTAATGTTTATGAAATAATCAGCCATATTTTTAATAATGCCACATCTGTTCGCTGTTATAAACTATCTTTTTACGAATATTACCCGTTCAAAACATTTTCGATGTCATACATCTGCCAAAAAAGTGATTCCCATCCCATAAAGCGATAAAAATTTATTTTTATAGGTGGCAACCCTATAAATTATGATCCTTTCAACTTAAATAAGTATACAAAGGTCGAATACAGTTGAAAACAATCAACAGGGAAATCCAGACAACAATGAATGCCATTTATAAGGACTAATAACAAAACAATTTTTCCTTATCCACTCACCAACACCACATCTCATCGCACACTGCAATATCGCCATGTTCTGATAGGTGATACCATTGGTGCCGCACACGGGACTGTACTCTCTGGAGGTCGGACAATTTGCTTCACATTGTCGGCTGTCGTCATACCTTGCGGTCGTCGTAGACGGCCAACTGAAATCCAAAAAGGTTTAGCAAATCAAGTTTCTGCTGAAGAAAATGTATCCGTGATCAGTTATTTCTATAATATTAGACTAATAACACAGATATAAGGATAGTATCTATTGACACTTGAGATAATGAAAAGTCGACATTTTGATGAACGCGTGACATTAATATTCATCATCATTTTTGATCGCTGATGTATCTACCTACGACTTTTTTCACCGTGTTGTGTAGCACATGTGAATAAGCCCTAAGATATCTGAGGTCTCCTTATCTGTCTATCGAAGCCAATTGGCATTTCCTACATACATATATATAATACATATGTCAAGAAAACTTGTTACCGAACTTTCCGAAGACCGATCTTCACAATTTGTCTAAATCTCGATACTATATCAGCAACGTAGTAACGTAATGGTTATTTTAGTCAAAAATAAACACTATATAAAACTTTGAAACGTTTATAATTTATTCAATAATATAATATACAAACTATCAAAGTATATATTAACCATAAACTACACAATCCACACCCACCCATCCACCACCAACAGGCATTAAATAAACTATACATTATAATAATAATAGGCAACGTTATAATAATACGCTTAGATTGCACAAGTACCTGAATGCATGATATAAAGTAGTAATTTGGATGTCAAGAAAAACTTAAATATAGTAATGCAAAATGGAATGTTTTATTGATTGATGATTGACATGTTTTAATTTTAATTAAGAGTTTAAGTTTTTTCGTTATTATTTAGTGATTTCTATTATTAATTTTAATGTGGCATTTGCTTTTTTTGGGTATTTTATGATTTTATTTTTAATTTATGGTTCTGATATATCTGTCCTCCGCAAAGTTGCAATGCCTTGACGGGGTGTATTCATGCTCACAAATGTAAGAGTACTATGTTGTAAGTTTAAACATGAAGCCAATAAATAAATGAATAATTAATTTCACAGAAATATCAGTAGTTGCAGTTTATTAGCATTAAATATATTTTCTAGGTATTTTTAATTCAATAACTTTAACTTCAAAACGTATAATTATATTATGATTCTGTAAATACTTATTACTAGATAAGCTGTATAAAGTCGTGACTTACGTGTTACTTACATAATGGATGTATACTGTGAGATCACGCTAAGTATCATCATAAGCATAAGGTAATATTTATTAATTGACTTATTGAATTAATTATTATTTTCTTGAAAGTATGATCAACAGACGATAGAATAAATCTTATGAAAGACAATATGCATATATAATATTAAATAACGAAATATTTTTTACGTTTTTATTGTTTTAAATTATCACTATTTTAATTTTCATGCAAAGAGTAACCTAATTCTATATAATTTGAAAGAATCTAGTTTTTTTTTTTTATTTATTGAATACATTTAACTCTTTAACTGTCGTCCTGTATCGTCTATATGTAATGCAAGGCTATCATAAATTATAAGTCGATTACCGTTACTAGCGTAACTTATTAAGCAAAGCTTAATGATGACCTTAATGGCATGGATTAACAAAAATATTAGGTACGTTATCAATATTGTTAATTAACTAAAACAATAATAATTACTGATATTTTGTAGGAGTCTTCAGACAAGAGTGAATTGGTGCATTGACAAGAGTGAATCGAAGGCATTTGAAATCGGTTTTGTTAAGGCGCACTGTAAACGAGAGGTGTGTTAGATCACACACTCAACGTGTGAGCAAGGTTAAGGTATCTTGTAAGGAGTTTTGGAAAATCCATCGCTCTGTTTGGACGCGGATGAAATAAACCTCAGGCTTGTTTATTTTAATGACTCGTTGACTATTAACTGTTCGATTTCACAGTATATAATGAAACCGTTCGATGGGATTCTTAAAATGTATATCTTTTAAATTTTGGAGAATAATTATGTCACTCCAGTTGCCAAAATAATAAGAGTTACTAGCCGACCCAGCAAACGTTGTTCTGCCAAATAAATTATTTCTTTTGGACACCTCACATAGTATAAAACATGAAATATGTATTACGGTATATTCTCATTATTACCAAATACACATACATATAAACCGACCGGGGTTAAAAGTTATTAAATTTCTAATATCGCTATTAAAATGTAGGGGATGGTGGTAAAAGGTATTTAGGGTTATCGTATGTAATTTTTAAAGCCACATAATAAAAAAAATTAAAATTCTTTCTGAAAAATAAAAAACTTTTTTTTGGGGTGAGTCACCCTTATTACTTAGGGGAGTGAAAAATAGATAGAAACCTATTCTCAGACCTACTAAGAGTAAATATAAAATTTCATAAAAATCGGTTCAGCCGTTTCGAAGGAACATAGTAACAAACATGGTGACACGAAAGTTTCATAGCTATATAATATCCCATTCAGTAAGTCTTAGCAAACGTAAGTCTCAGATAGACAATATTAATTTTAACTGACGATGGTCATTTCCTAATAAAAGTTAAATAAGTTATACTCATTACCTACACTAGTATAACACACTGTAACATTGTTATGGCCATAGTTTTAATGACAATGTAACGCACTGTTTTTCAGAGAAACAGTTTTTTATGTGATAAGCAAGCAAACGAGCAGACGGATCACCTGATGGTAAGTGATCACCGCCCGTGGATATTAACAACACAGCTATTATATCATCTAATAAAATACAGAGAATTAATCTCCAGTCCCACAACGATAGAGTATTAGCGAACTTATGATAAAATAAAAGTTAATTTTTAAGTAGAATATGTTAATGCTTAACATCGATTCTCCCTGAAGGAAAGTGATGATGTCTAAGATATTGGGCGCATTAACTTAGTAAATGCCTATTCACTCTTCTTTTGAAGACTCCGACATAATATGTGGGCGCGAACACGGACGCAGGCAAGTTATTTCAATCCTTCCCAGTAGGTATAATAAACAACGAGGAAAACCGGTTAAAGACATAAGGTTGGATAAATACCTTGACTTAGTGGAATCTTCAATCATATCTGGGAATATAATACGATTTTCGTCCCAGCGTTCATCTCTATGGTCTTGAATAAACATGCTTTCTAATCTCTTCCAACTGCCGCGACTGGCAGTTTGACGGCTTAACGATATTGTTAAAACTGTAAAAAAAAAGAAATAATTTCCTGAAACTAATTGTTAATTGCAATGTGTCAATGGAGTATGTCAGTGTGCAATGTTGATACATTTAAATTTGCTTTTTTTATTGTTAAAAATAAATTTATTGTCACGAATTGGTATTTATTTCAATAAAACAAACTTACTTAGTACTTCAAGGGAAAACGGCACTTAATTCAAATCTATTAACACTAATACCTAATGTTAAACTAATTACCTCTTTCGCGCGCTTTTTCAGCATCCATTGCAAAATCGCAATTGCCTTCAAAATTGTAGAATAATTATTAAAATCGTTAAACAAAATTTTCGCCTTGTTCTTAATCGAAAAAGCGACATATACGACATTATTCGAAAAACATTTCTAAAATTACTTATTAACTTACTCTCAATTAAATTATCGTAATAATTATAGTCAATTTTGGTTATACGCATGCAAACGAGCAGACAGGTAACCTGACGGTACGTGATCACCTCCGCCCATGGACATTAACAACAGCTTACTGGAGTGTAGCTTACGCCTTGTATACTTGGAAGCAAGTAACAGAACCGCAACTGCGAGAAAGAGATAGACTTAAAGAAAGCGGTACATCGCCGAACCTATCAGAATCAATAACAACACCAATTGACTCTAGACTCACCAATAACATACCACTTCAAGACGGATGACAGAAGAAGAATGGGAAGAAGGATGCCAAAAGAACGGAGAGAAAAGAGGAGAACTGGTTAATAAACCCCCAGCCGGACTAAGACGAATCGTTTTGTGGCTGATACAAGCAAGAACGCGAAAGCCAGCCAGATGGGTTGAACAAAATGATATTATTCCTTCCGAGAAGCCCTACCACTGAACAGCTGACTGCAGTCTCCTCTTACGAATCCGTAGTCTGCCAGCATGAAATTGGGATTTGTATGAAACGCTAATACAGATAAAAATAGTACTAAATATTCTGTATAGTCGAGAGTGGCTTATAGAGACAGACTCATGCGACAGAAGCCGAAATTGTATGCATAGAATCTCGTTAGAATCCTTTGGGAGCATAACGCTAAAAGGAAAACATGCTCACGCCACATACAGTGAGAATCTAACAATATTCAGTAAAGAAGTGAACCGGCTCCAAACGACGTACAACACTCCTCCATTAACATATCTACATCACTTATATTACAAATAGCGCATGATATATGCACTTAAGAAAATCTGTCTCTATATTTGTAATTAACAGCATTTATATTATATTTGTATTTACAACAGGAGATCGGACATGTTTCCTCAATGTGACTACGTCAATATTTCAAATTGTATTCTACAGGCATTTGTTGCAGGTATAAAATTTGTCACAGGTTCATTTAGTTAGATCTTCCATGTTACTTTCATCCATTTAAATTCATTACTTTTATTTACAATAACTCCCATTAAAGTGCGCCTTCTTTACTTTTCTTGAATACATGTACAAACTCTTAAAATATCTATTAAATTAATAAACACAGAGACAGGATGAAAGCGAAAAAGCTCCCGAAATGGTCCCGAACGTTTTATTTCGTTTTCATCCATGAACTTTAAAACGCAATAAAAAAATATGTTATGTTAAGTTATATAAATACATTCACAAAAGATGATAGGAACAATGTAATAGTGTTTTAATATGTATACTATACTCGTATCTTTAATGGGATTTTTTATTTAGTTAACGTCATAGACAAATGTGTTATTGCTTTTCTCGCAAATATATCTTAACCAAATATATGTACATTAGACACGTTATGTTACGTTACAATACGTCAATAAAACTGTTTTTTTTATGAAACAACTTACCTTTGTGTAATACATAATTTTTAGTTACATTAGGTTAGGTCAAATCTTACATTTTTGCGCCATATTTGGACGGCAGCCTATTTCAAACGAATTGCGAACAATACCTCATCTCAATAATCAACAACATTCATCCAATCGACAACAACAATACATTGCCTTTGTTGTTTTTGATGTGCATTGGACGATGACCGCAAACATATTTCTGGATCGCTAGCTCTTTTGTCGTTTATTTTCTCTAAATGAATATGCGTTGAAATTCTACACATTTTTTCTTATGCCATAAGCTAGCAAAATTCAAACGGGTGACCCTTGGAAAGTAATTACCGCTGCCATGTATGCTACCGTTGCCAATATGGCAACACCCAGCTGGGGTAGTACTAACATGTCACCTGCCAGGAAACTAGTGACAGACGCGCACGCACGGGGAAGACAAAGAAAGAGATGAAGTACATCGCTGAAACAACCGGAATCAATAACGACCTTAACTGACCCTAGACACTTCTACAACATACCGATTTAGAGGATATAGAGGAGAAAAATAGGAGAATTGGCTCTCAAGCTCCCAACACGCTTTCTCCTTTTCTACCATTTAAGGAATTAATATACAAAATACATGTAAAACATGTGTCCAAACATGGTATTCAACTCAACCTAATATTATTATTCACAAACATTATTATTATTACTTTTATTGACGGTTACATTCGTCCGGTTCTAGCATTCCATATAGCATTCCACACAAAAGTCACAAACAAACATCACATGCCCCGGCCGGGAATCTAACACGGTATCGTAAGCTAGGTCAGTACCAACTAGGCTAAAGGAATATAGCTAGATTATCCGAAACCATTTTATTAGTAAATAATACTCTTAATTCATTAGATATCTACTTCAAAAGATACAAATAACGTTCCATCACTATAATAACGTCGTTGTTATTTACAGACGGAATAAAAAAATATTAATTCTTTATTTAAAATAGTAAATTAATTCGTAATTTAAAAAATACGACAAGATTTAAACTCACCCATTATAACTATAAATATACTCGTATTGTTTCTGTCACTCATTTTGATTTAGGTCATAAAAACAAAGCTAATAATTCTATTCGTTTTTTTGCACTCAAATTCGTACTTGAAAACAACGTAACGACCGGCTGGCCGTGGACTATTGAGTGACCAAAGTAAGCGTACGACAACGTGTGTTGGTTTATAAGTTAGGAGTAAAACACAAGTTAGAATCCGTCTCTCTCTACACATGAAGAGTGATTCACAATCTTCTTTGCATCTATTTTAATTGCATACTCTTAATGTCATGTATAAAGGACTAGACTGATATTAAATTGCTCCTATAACAAATTGGTAGTGAGGCGGGCCTTGTAAAACGAGGACGGAAGACGGTAGCTTCGAACAACGTGTTACGTAATATTTTTAATATTATTTTTTGTTAAAATGGAAGATAAGAGTTCCGAATTTTATTGTCCTTCCACAATATTATTGTGAGTTGAATGACAAAAAAGCGACTGGGTTGTTACGTAACGTTTATAGCGAGGAAGGTTGTATACAGTTAAATGTTTCATGTTACATCGTGGAAGGTGGCACCAAAATCAGAAACCTTAGCTTTTTATGTGAGTTTTCGATGAATTTAACTTTACGACAATAATTTCTAGCCACTTATTTTTTGTGAAAATTCGTCCTTCTCATAACTTCACATATCTCTATTTAGTACGTAATACTACAATGAAGTCATCCTAAACATTACCCTTGTGGGAAATCCTCTTACAGTGATGATTGCAAGACGTAATCAAGTAATGATTAATACTATTACTAAAATAAACTTCACAATCAGCTGTCTACTTAGAAGTATTGTTAATTTTGTTCAAAACCGCAAGCCGTTGTTACAATTCTTAGGAACTGTTATCATTAGTTGCTATCATTTTTAAGTATGATTTTAGGCTTCAATAATCTGTACTAATATTATAAATAGGAAAAATTTGATTGTTTGTTTGATTAAACACTGGCCTGATTTGAATTATTCTTTTACCATTCGCGTACGCGACGGAAATTATTGACAATAGAGTAAAGTGATACACTAGAATTTTATAAAAGACATCAATATCTACAAATAAAATTAATATCGCACCATACCATGTTACAGTTATTTCACAATAACTACTCTTTTCTAGTAACTGGCTCAGCCGAAGTGAACCGAGGGCAGTTTCTAATCAACTATATATTGACTTTATTTTATGACAACAATCATAAAGCATGCTCATAATTTGGCAGTTTGCATCCTAATGTGATCAAGCAATAAAATATGAGCTAACCCATAGAAAAAAAAACAAAATACCCCCAAAACTAAATTAAATTTTCATAATTTTGAATTTAGAAGTAAATGTAGACAACAAGTGCAGCGTCAGCTAATTAATAATAATTTTTAAATGGTAATGTATATATTATATGTACACATGCACCTCTGTGATCTTAAATACATTCATTAGTTGTCAGTTATCCTATCCTGACGTGACTTCTGCTTGTAGTTGTGACTCATTTTTAAAACGGATCTGCTGCGCTATTTTTTTAATTAATATCCTTGATCTGACGCGGCAGAAGGCCAGAATGTGGAACTAATCAGAGGCCTTACCGCCATATCTTAGGGCAGTATATATACAATATTGATAGAAGAGACTATTTGAAGCTATTAGTTCTGCTCTATGCAGGAACCTGGAGTTTTATGCTCTAATATCCAAAGACCTGGACACCAGTATTTAAGTGTTATTGGGAAACTGAATTTACACATTCACAACGTCTTTAAGTAGGTAAGTCACCGATTCGTTACTAACTACAACGACAAATAAGCAATTCTCCGCAATTACGTTTTCATGAAATTTAAATAGGATTATGGGAGAAAAGGCCGGAATTGAAGGGTATTCCGTTAATTTTTTACCTCTGTTTTGCTATAAGGACTATAATAATTACACATAATTTTAACTGTCAACAGTAAAAACACATTACGAAAATCTAGTGTGTGCGTGTGCAAAGATAGGTGACCCATGAATGGAGTCCCTAGCACTTTTTGGGTTCGGGCTTAATAAATACTAGAAGAAGTCAGTTATAAATCTGTCTATTTCCCTGTTGGCTTAAACCTACTAATGGTCCCTTATTGATCCTAAGTCTCTCCTGATGATTGAGGAGGCCTAGAACTTCACTGCGCCGCTTTTTCCTGTTAGATGACGGTGACGAGTGAGTGACGAGTCATGACATCCTTTTATCTGGATACCAAGCCTTCTTTCACACAGACCGTTGTTGACTCTGATATCGGTCAACAGATAAGATTTGATATTTCAATAAGATGTTCGCTGACAACGATGACGCACTGACGTTGCAGTTCGTAACCCACAGAACATTTGCGGTTGGTGTGCAATAGGTTTTTCCTTATTCTATCCTCAGTACAATAGGGAATAAAATTTAAAACCACGTGCGGGGCTTCAATCTATTAATGACCCAGTGCTAAGCTTGGGTCTCACTTCGTCATGAGGAGGGAGAGCATACTCCACTTCCCTGTTCCAGTGTGGATTGGTGAAGCTCCGTGTACCAGAGTGTGTTCCATTTGGTGTAGGTTTCCAGAGTTCTGTATACATTTAATTTCATCGTGCATCCGTCTGCGGTCTAAATCACAGGCCGATTTTGACTAAATTTTCTGTGTTTGAAACATAATTCAATATAGTGTGGATTTTCCGACCTTTTATAATTGGTAAGGGACAATTCGGTACTGAAGGTTTGTTATGTCGGGAATAGTATGAATTTTTTGTAATGAAAGAACGCATAAATTAAATATTTTTACAAAAAATTATGTATTTCAACAGATAATAGCCATAACAAAATAGAAATGATAATTTAATATGGTAATATGGAACCTAAATGTTTTCATTTGTCATCCTACCTACATTAGGATTGCTTAAATAGTAGGAAAATAAAAGGATTTAGCAGGAGCAATCCGCCTCATTTTGTGGCTTAAGAATCGTTTCCTTGTGGTTGAAGATAAGTTAAGGTTTTTTACCGCCGAATAACTAATAGATACTTGGCGATGTAAGTTTATACTCGTACTTAAAACATTGCTATTCATTTCTTTTAGGCGTTATACTCGTATGTACTGGATGTAATCATTTTGGAAATAATTTGATTTATTGTTAGAACAATAAAATCAGTACATTCATTACAACTTTTTCGCAATCACAGACACACGAGGAGCAAAGTAATAACATAAAGGACGAAGCGTCATACATAATCGGGCCCAGTCAAAAAAATCGACGGAAAAGAATGAGATTTAATATAAAATACAATTCAAGTATACTATGTCACTCATATATTATACACCTGTGTCAGTGTGCAGTCATAAGAATTGGCCAAATTTTGCCAGTGTCTTTTGGAGGCAATTCAAAGGGCTCGTATCTTATAAGTTCAAATCACCCTTTCATACTCGTGGTGCTTCTATGAAGACAAGGCAACTAGACCAGCTCCCAAGTGTTACAGTTCACTGGGTTCTGTTGCCCTCTTGAAGGTGTTGTGCCTTTTTTCTGATCTAAAAACTACATATAATGGATGCTTCGTTATTTTAAACAAAATAAACTTATAGAATATAAAAAAGAGAAATGCAACTTATTAAAGTATTCATCATAAATGCATTCATAAAGTAACCACTAAGTATGTACTTAGAGACATAATACGTAAGGTACTAATTAAATTCTGTTGACTTTTCTTATGACGCCAGCAAAATCCTGAATTACATCATATTATCTGAAGAAATGGTGGTCGTACGCGGATATGAAATGTATCACCTACAATTCATATAATATTAATATTAAGTTGTAAATCATAGTTCTTATTAAACGGACACCTTTAATAGGTAAGTTTATCACATTCAAGGATTCGAAAGCCTGCATTATTTGAAAAAAGTCAATGCTGTACTACTATACTTTTTAAGTGATTTTTCCGAAGACTAAACTTTGTGTTTATCTTGAGAGAGGTCATAGAGATCGCGTTACATTGTGAAATTTATTTCGGAAACTTCTCTACAGATGGCAGTAGTTATACTTAACTATTTTCGACTTTAAGTTTGGTCTACTGCCTTATTGAATTTCCGTCATTATCAGTTCCCATATTAAATTACAATAATACAATACATCATTTAAATAGAACAGACGGCTATCATCATCTCAACCCATCACGGCCCAGTATTGAGCACGGGTCTCTTCTCTGAATGAGCAGGTTAAGTCCATAGTCCACCACGCTTGGCAGACTTCACACCCGTTTGAGTTTTGCTAACTCCCGGGAACGCAGGTTTCCTCACGATGTTTTCCTTCACCGTTGTAGCGAGTGACATTTAAATGCTTAAAACGCACATACACTCCGTAAAGTCAGAAGTGCGCG
>DWJZ01004602.1:0-15130 GCA_018249125.1 Asbolis capucinus
GCGTGCAACAAAATTACGCGTGCGACAAAACCGCGTACGACAAAATTATGTACGTGTGCGACAAAATCGCGTACAACAAAAAAACGCATGCGAAAACATAACACGTGCGACAAAATGTCGCAGCGACTTGCAACACAGGATTCAGGTTGTGCTTGTGTCACCGTAGGTCACAACCTACATTTCTACTCATAAAATTGTTACAGAACTCATATGCGTGGGTGATTTTTATTAATCTTGACATTTTATTAATTCATTTTATGTAATCTGTTTCATAGATTATTGATAGAATTTAGTTCAGTTAACGACTTAACGCATTTATATAAACGATTGCTAATAGTATTTCATCCCAGGAGATGATATTATCGTCGAGTTATAGGCGTGTGGGCGAAATTTATAAAATACAGCGTTGCATCAGAATAATTATAATAAATCATAAAAATACATATTATTAATAATTTATATAAGTATTTTTTTAATGTTTTATTTTAGTTACGTAATTACATTGTATTGCGAATAATGCGAAAGTAACTGTTTGTTACTTTTCATGCCTAAACTGCTGAACTGATTTTGATGAAACTTGGTACAGAGATAGAATATAACATGAGGAAGGGACCTTGAAGAGGTAATGGGCAATTCATGGGCAGAAGCTGTCCTTTTTTTAACATGTTACTGCCCGCAGCTTCGCTCTTCGTAGGAATGTTGATAAAAAGTAGCCTGTGTTATTCCAGATTATAATCTATCTCTAAGCCAAATTTCATTCTGATCTCTTCAGTGATTTTTGCGTAAGAAGTAACAAGCATTCATTCATAGCCACAAACTTCCGCTTTGATAATATTGTTAAAGGAAGTGAGATATTATATTTTTTAAATTTTTAATCATTAATAGGGATGTTAAAAGTGATAGCCTAGTAGTTAAGAATTTAGCTTCCTACTCGATGGGTCCGGGTTCGAGTCCCAGGGCACGCACGTCTGACTTTACGGAGTTATTTGCGTTTTAACATTTAAATGTCGCTCGCTATAACGGTGAAAGAAAACCTCGCGAGGAAACCTGCATGCCGGGGAGTTTGCAAAACTCCAACGTGAGTCAAGTCTGCCAATCCGCACCTAGCCAGCGTGGTGCACTATGGCCTTAACCTTCTCATTCAGAGAAGAGACCCGTGCTCAATAGTGGGCCGTGGTGGGTTGAGATGAAAAGGGAAGAAAGTAAAAGCATTTTCAAAGTGGTAGTCCCATTGTTATTTTCCTTTCACCCTACAGTAACCTAGAAACACTCTTAAACGCCTACGCTGTTTCGAGCATTCCTAGGACACTACACGTATTAACGTACGTAAGTTTCGTACGTAACGTACGTAAGTAAGGATGTTTGTTCCTCTTTCACGCGAAAACGATTGAACGGATCTGGTTGAAATTTGACACAGAGATAGATTAGTCTTGAATGACAATTAGGCTACTTATCAACATACCACGCGGACGACGCCGCGGGCTGACCCTAGTATTTTTGTAACAGATAAAGCAACTATGACATCAGACCATCATTCAAAAAATGAATTTTTTTATTAAATTTTGTAATGTTTTATATAAAAATTTATAGTTATATATAGTTTATATATTTTATAAATATATAGTTTATATATTTTATCTTCATATACTATACTGTTTATAAAATGGTTCCTAATCTTTATTAATATAAATACTTATTAATTTATATATTATTCACGTGTTATCGTTAATATTGGTTGGTACTGACCATCTAACGAAACAATTGAGATAAAAGGTATGTGCCCTCCGAAGCACGGAAACACAAGAAATTGTATCACTACTTTAATGAAGATTTTGTTCTGCCTTACTAATTGTGAGCTGGGGTCACCTTCTCAGACATAACTGCTGAGGTTGAATCAGCTGTCTGATGTCTCGAGCAATTCCGGGATATTGTTATTTATTTTTTTATTTTAGACTCTGTCACAATGCGTTAACGATATGCATGTTACTTTAAGACCCTTTAGCGTACCTCCTGGGTGGCACTTGTCAAATCTGATCATGCAAAACATGTCTTAAGAAAATTTTACCATAACATTGTTACTACAAGTAATACGTTTTATTGTAAAATAGACCTTAAACCTATTGACATAAAAGTAATTATCGAAAAAGAATAAAATGTCGCTCGCTTCACACCTAGAATTTAGGAACATCGCACATTGCCTACTTTTGTAACTAGAGATTTAAAATTGTAGGAATATTTGTATGTTAAGATATTCGTAGCTTAATGAGAAGTGGCAAAATTTATGGCAAGGATTATGGATTATACACAAGGATATTGAACATAAGGCCTCGGCTGACTCACATAGTGTCGAAAGTTTCTGTATCGGTTGAAAAGAAACAGAAATATATAAATGCCTGATTCGACTGGGGATCGTTCCCAGGCCACTTTGCTACTCAAGAAGATCATCAGAAGACTACAGTTTTATTATTTTGAAATTGAATTTTGAACTATTCTAATTGAATTTTGTCTTAGGGACTTATAGCTCGCTCAACCAAGATACAAATTCAAAAAACGAAGTAGGATAGTACTTGTAATTCATTATAGGTAAAAAAAAAACAAAAATAATGTTAATGCCTTTATCTGTATAGAACATATCGAAGCATCTTCTACTCTACAAAATAACACAAACTTCTGTATATTTGTGGTATTTTTATACCGAGTATAGACTCGGTGCAAATTCCATCAGGAATGTTTACTGTACAAACTAGTCAAGTTTTGCTTTTACATGGTACAAAAGACAGTCCGGTTGGTCAAGTGGTTAGTGAACCTGACTGCTACACCGAAGGTGGTGGGTCCGATTTCCACCCAGGGCAATTTTTTCTATGATGAGCAGGAACGTTTGATCTGTGTGCCTGTATGTAACTATCGTACGTATTTAAAAAATATAACTGTGTGTTTTTCAGTTGTTTGATCACCATAGTACAAGCTAACGCTTAGTTTGGGGTCAGATGGCTGTGTGTGAGTTGTCCTGAGATATTTCTTATTATAAAATTTTTAAAGAAATTAGGATTTTACAGAACGAGATCCCACGTCTTCCTATTAGAGAGAGATGGCTGTCATATCAAACTTAACAAGTTTGTATGATAGACAATCAAAATCGAATGAGTGAGTATTAATTTTTTTTTTAAAGTCGGAGCAAAAACTCCTAACACGCCTACGAGAGTTCTGTACCGGCATGTCGAACACCAAATGTGCGGTGCACCTAAGTTGCTCATTACACCGTCACTACACGCGACGCTTTCGGTGTCTATCGGTCTCTTTCTGGGAAACACTTTAATTATTTTTATTAATTTTCCGTATGGTGTCCGGTAGCAGAGTCCGCTTATCTTTATAGTCGATCAGACCCCTATATTTTAGGCGCGGCGCATGGTGAACGCGGTTAAAGTGACAAGTGTAGATAAAAAATGTGACAAGCGTGAGTCGTGGTGTATCTCGCAGGTGTAGTGACAAAAATGTTAGTATTTTCCAGGTGAAAACATTTCGGAAGTCCTGGGTTTTTATTTTACCTTTATGTGATAGGTACAAATCCGTAAAAAAAATATATTATGTCTTTATTTTCTTACAGTTAGGGTCTATACTATCAGTAATTAATGCCTGGCTGATAGCAGGCTTGATTAATTTCAAACCATCTGAGTGAGTTTTCAAAAGTAGTGTATCTGTTATGTTATTGTTCTTAAAATAGGATTTTATTATGTAGTTATAGCCAGTCTATCGCCTTGGCTAAACCTGTAATCATAGACATGATTCCTTATATGAATAAATAAACAAATAAAATAAATATTCTCCTATCTAATCTATAGAAGATATTATTTTTATAATTTAACTGGAACACAGATGGTACCTTACTCCACTACACTTACGTGTTTTTGTGTGTGATAAAAGACGAACCAGAGTGTTTCTTAGTTTCTGTAAATTTATTTCGATATTCCTAAAATGATTCAACTCGAAGCAACTAAGTCGAAACATCACCGTACAAAATGCATATCGTGACGACCATATGCAATGTATATTGTGTTTTTTTATCTCTCTCTGTTAGAGGGAGATAGCTATCGTCCGTCTCATGACCTTCGACCAAGGAACCCTAATATAAGGTATCTACTTGATATAAATAAATGTGAGAGTCAGAGTGACGAAAGTAACTTTTTAATATTTTACTTAAAAAATTAAATTAGAATTATTTTTTACTAACACGCATCTTGTATAATTACTTAGACCCCTTAAAAAAACAATAATTAACTACTCTTGTAAAAAGTTTACATATGGTTTGTTAAAAAGGCTCTAAGTATGTTTAAATGTAAAATAAATTATCATTGTGCTGTTCACCGTTGAGGAGTTCCGTTGTCTGGAGCCAACCCAAAGATCAGGTAATCCTGTCCATAAAAGTGTTTTTGTACTGGAATGATTTCACCTATATAGTGTAAAATGAAGTGGTTTTAATTAAGCTTACAATGTTGACCCATACTAAACATTGCAAGTTATATTGCGAGCCGTCGGAGAGAGAAATAAGTCGAGTATGCAATGATCAATACACACGCGCGTACGTTTTTCAACGTTTCAACGCATTGGAGTCTGAGATTTCTGTCATGGCCAGCGTTTGTGGCAACCTTGGTGTTCCTAAAGCCCATGGGCTGATTACTTACCATCAGGTGACCCTTGCTCGTTTGCGTAAATGATGGAGACCGAGCTACCGTTTTCCATGAACTTGTTTGTATTAAACCGTTTTAATGATTATTATTAATGCTTACTTAAAAACAGTTTGTTTACCCAAATAACTTCTGTAACTAAAGCAAATTACATATTATATGTAAATAAACATACTTTAACTCTTTCATTTAGAAGCAGATGTAAAAGTAGTGACGTAGAAAATTGCAATTATTAATTTTAACATTCTAATATAGAATTTGGCATATCTATAAACGACTTTGAGTGTGGTTTGAACACCGATTAATTTCTTTTAATTAATACTTAAGTTTGATGATACTTAATTAAATACAAGACGACAGGTGTTAGAATATTGAGCCTTTTTTTAACTAAAACATGCCTCTGATCACCGGAGAGCAACGATAAGCGATGTTATGCATATATATAATTAATTATTCTGTTTTATCGAACAACTTATTGATAATATTGCGTACTAGCTGTACCTGGCAGCGTTGATCAACTACATACATATGTGCCATATATGTAGATATAATTTTTGTACCAAAACCTTTTCTAAATAATACTGAAGTATTGCTAAAGACATCAGTGCTCTATCTCCTACCATTTCAGAGTCTATAAAGAACTAACAAACAAACAAACATTATTTTTTTTATATATAGATATTTAGATACTATCTTTGGACCCTGACTACGTCCGCGTGGAATAATTTTTAACCCTTTTTTCATCTTCTCACAGATCCAAATTTTGCAATTTTTTAGAAAGTTTGTACAAAAAACCTTCATTATCGAAGATAACACTACGTATTTATTTAGATATGTTTAATAAATAAACAGATAATGAGTACCCGTTTGCATTGTTGCACTGGATGTGATGTAGACCGAGGATGGTGAAGAAGGAAGGGTGATGAGAGGAGACAAGGGTACATCCTTAACCAGGCAGACTAAGCCGCGTGTAAACACTAGTTAAGTTAGTGGTTAAAATCGCAGCTTGAAATCAATAGCGAATCTATTTAGACCACCGGAATATTAATTAATATAATTTTAATATTCAAAATATTTAATTAGAACACGTTGCAATATTAGAAAATGCTTGATTTTTTGTGTCATAAATCTCTAATACGTACAAACACCTTTCGCTACTGTTTTGAATTCTCTGATAAGCAAAAGAAATATGTTAAAATGTGTTTAAGCGTGTAAAAAAATCTGCTAACTCGATTTATAATAGAAATTTCGCTAAGGCACTTACGAGTATACAAGTTGTACAGTTGTCGGATTGAAGTTAAACCTTGTCGGAGGCCTTCAGGGATCATTTTTATGTTCCCTGGAGTTTTTACTGCCGGCGTACATTTAAAATCGGTATTATTTATCGTCGGATGGGAGTCGATGAACCTTGTCGAAGGCCTCCAGGGAACATATACACATTCGGGGGCATTTAAAATCGATATAGTTTATCGTCGGATGAGAGTCGATAAACTTTGTCGGAGGCCTTCAGGGAACAATTACGCTTCCGGGAGCATATAAAATCGGTATAGTTTATCGTCGGATGAGAGTCGATAAACCTTGTCGGAGGCCTTCAGGGAACATAAAAACTTCCGGGGGCATTTAAAATCGGTATAAATAAAATATTTTGAAGCTAACCTCCAGCGGGAATGGACCCCAGCTCTTACAAACACTTATTCAAAACTAAACCAATAACTCTGTTAAAGCTCAACGATATAATAATATTTTTTTAAATTATATAATTTATAATACCAATAAAATTTTACGTACCTTAACGAAGCGTGCAATACCTCAGTCTAATTTGAACCTTGCTGCCTAGGACATAAAGTATAATTTACTATGCGTAATCAAGGTAAGAAATTCCTTGATGAAGTATCAAGATGTTTTTTATTTGTCGTTCTCTAATAATTTTGGTAGTTCGTAGTAATAATAATAGACAATATATCTAATAATTTGTATAGCGTGGTGGAGTATAATTTTGGTTTTCGCAGTCATGAAGAGAAACCCAAATAGGCAGTTTTATCTGTGGCACCAACTCAATTCACTGTAGTACGATGAATGCATATCCTATCTTCAATAATTGGTGGAGCGTGGTGCAGTATGCTCTTAATTTTTTCAGTAATGAGGAGTAATTCGAGTAGGCAGTTATGTGCGGCTTCAACCCAATGACGACCACTGCTGAACTGGTCTTCTCCCCCAATAAGAAAGACAAAGAGTCTTTCACGTTGTCCAAGTGCGCTATACAAACATCACACAACTTAGGTAACTTTATGAAGAACTCTCAGGGGTGCAATACTCACCATGTCTTCCTTCTCGAAGGAGTGAAAATAAGCTTCTTATAAACCACTTCTGTATACAATACTAATAGATCCATAACTTAGACTGTATTACAAAAATAATAAAAAACTATAAATTGACTTAGAACGTCAACATCAAATCAATATAAATGTACCTCACGCACACAACCTTACAATGTCCACATGTTATGCACACATTTATAATCGTGTATCCGTAAACTCCTGTAAAAACGCGGTCATTAGCTCCGTGTCAATTGCTGGTTGCTTGAGGGTGTGATAGTAAAATTCAGTAAAGTGTCGGGGGTGACGTGAAGGGAGGGAGGTGCATCTGCTCACACGTTGATGCATTCTTGTGGCTTCGCGCTACGGCCCGGTGCCACTGATTTTGGTTAGTATTCGTAACTGTCCGTTTACTTTTAAATTGCGAACGGTATAAAAACAGATAATGCTAAGATATCGTGATATTATTTATTCTCAAGATCATAATGGACAAAGTTCTTAATATAATTAATTGATTACCTTGATTGAATAGCTTGTCAAAATTTAAAAAAATCAAACAGTTGTTAAAATAGGCGGCGATGGCCAACCCTCCGCTGTCTACTCATATTTATACTATTCTTCTAAAACAATATATATGTATATAGGTCTAGGCTAAAAACAAATCATCACGAATGCTACATAAATATTTTTTATTAGTAGATCATCTCAATTAAAATATTTAAATTTGACACTACAACTCTGAAATTCACTCCATGGTCTATTACATTTTAGAATCTTTTTCTATTTTCATTTAATCTTTATCTATTTTCTAGTCAAATTACAATCATCTAAGACTTTTCATCTTTTAAACTTCTTTTTGTTATGTAAAAGTAATCTGTTTCTCTCACACGAGTTAGGTTAGGTGGAAAAGATCTTTGTTAATGAAGGCTCGCTTTTGTATTAATTTTCTTATAATAATAATAATAAATATTTTTGGACAACTCACACACGGTCATTTGACCCCAAACTAAGCGTCAGCTTGTGCTATGGTGATCAGAAAACTGATAAACATACATATATATTTTTATATACATACTTACATTTACACACAGAAATAACATTCCTGCTCATCACAGGAAAAATTGACCGCGCTGGGAATCGAACTCACGACCTTTGGCGTAGCAGTCTGGTTCACTAATCACTAGACCAACCGGCCTGGCTAAAAATGACGTCATTAACTCCCATAAACCAAGATAAGGTGAAAACAAAAAATATCTTTCATAAACCCCTTGTTTTTACCGGAAATGGAACCCGGGACCTGTTTACAGGCAGGTCACTATCATAAATTTCACATTCCAGAAAATGGATATTTTTATTTTTCAGACGATACCTTTGCTTCAAGTTTTGGAACATAAATGTAAGTAAATTTTTCTCTAATAACAATCTTATTATTTTTTAACGCTCTACAAGAACATTAGTGGCAAGCCGTACAACTTGAAAAACACGGCAATTTTTATCACACCCTTGAAATGCTTTCATTTAAAAAATTTTTGACCTATTAATTTTGTATAAACTCTTTGAGTAACTTGTCTACAACAATAATATTTGCCAGTGTTGTTCCGGAATTCTTTGCCGTTAACTTCTTAAATTTTCATGATGGTTCATATTATTTTCTCCGAAAAAAAGGCGTTCTTTAAAGTTTTAAAAGATATAGCTGTTCCCAAACTTAGCTGTCATGATAACGTACTACTTGAACGCACTGCCACGGTAAAATAAAAGTTTTCGCGGTTTTTCAAAGGTATTTTATGATAAATTTTTGAATGATGTCAGTATTAACTTTGACAATCTTAAATTCGTTTTTTAACTGCATGTACAAGGAACTTAGTAACATACTTTCATCAAGAACAAATATATACCTCCTTAACTGTTATACTTGAGTTTGTTAGTGGATTTTGAAAATTCCATACAAAATTAAGAAGTACCATGTTTATCCATCCATCCACCAGAGTACAGTCTCGTACAGAGACTAGTACCAGATAGTTGTAATTTGGTGATAATATGTTATATTTATCACAGCACGGTTCCTTTCAGTATGCAATTACAACGAATACTTTGTTGATATTATCTCCAGTGTCTGGGGGCACAGCAGTACCCCCGCTAAGATCTCAACGCACAGCAGTATAATGTTTTAAGTAAATCAAATAGTCTTCCATACAGGTTTTTGAAGAATTCTCTGCGTTATAAGAGTTCCGCTGGGAAAGCTCTAGGAGGCTTAAATCCTTAGTAACATTTTAAATGCGAAAGACACTCTGTCTGTCTGTTACACGTGAAAGAGGCTAAACCACTTTTTCTATATACTAGCAGACGGGTTACCTGATGGTAATGATTACCACCAACCATAGACATTAAGGACATCCACATTGAGTGGAACCAGCGTCACTAAACTAATTGCTACAGAGACAAACGAGAATAAACAGGCATCTTTTTATCGTGGGATTGAAGCGGTTGAACCAGAACAAAAATTTGTATGAAATATATTATAGTCATAACTATCGAATATTAAACCAATGAAACTATTCATGTTTATACATTCGATGAGAAGTAAATGAATATTTTGTTCTAGTATTTTTAAAATTTGACTTTTGCGGGAGAAGGCTTACATAGCAGACGAAAACACACGACACGACACGCGGACGTTGTCGGGAATAAAGCTAGTTAATTACATTTAAAATACAGTAAAATAAAAAAATCACCTCTTATTATTTTTTGGTCTCTTTTTAAAACAGTGTACAATATTAAAACATTACCCTGTGAATTAAAAATTTATAATGTATGTTTTTGCAGAACGAGAGACCGACCAGCGACTCGAACTTGACTGATTCTGTTCGTCATCCCGCCGCTGTACAACAACTGCGACAGGCGAACAGCTGCGTTGTTTATATACACACGACAGGTTTAAACTGCGAGGACCTTGTTGGATATAGAAAGCTAAAATAAACTTTTTTGATGTTAAGTTTCAGTAATAAATAGTACCAAAAACAATTCGTTTTAGATTTTTTATTGGTTTGTTGCTTAATCTGTTTGCTTCTTTGTGCTCTTATACGGGCTAATTTAAAAATTCCAATCGATTTACATGCAGTTTTCACTAAAGGATTCTACAAAAAACTAAATTGTTTTATTATACCAGGTTCACAAATATAAAATATATGTCTATTTACAGAATCTCGTCTAAGACCCTTAACGATACCGGAGCAATGCGAGAGCGCTCTTTCGTTTTAAAGTGAGTTCAAAGCAGGGAGCCACTCTTGGCTCTAGATGGTTATGACACAGATATATATGTATATGTATATGTATAGATATACAATAGAGAGTCAGGAACGAATTAATGTCGAAAGCTTCGCTTCCCGCTGGTTGCAACTCATTTCTAATGTAAATTTACCGTCAGCCTCGTCCAGGACGCGGCGGCTCCAAATGAAATAACTAAATAGCGTCGCTCTGCTGCTGGATGTTCCAGCACGCTCTGGAATATTTCATTTGTACTAAAAAAGTGTGTGTGCAATGAAATTATCAACGACAACGTTGGGATATTAGAATTTAGTTCTATTCGGTTACTAGCATTTTCTGTTTCTAATCCGTGTTGAAAAATAAGGATTTTTCGGTTGAAGGAAGCATCGAGACGTGTTTTAAGGACAGAGTTTTATTTGAGAAGAATAAACAATACTTATAACGGTATAGGATAGTAAAGCACAGATAATGTAATATCTTTTGCATCGCTACAGAATACTAAATAATTTAATGTTTCCAACACGTGTGGTACAGACATATTTTCATTCTCAGCGCGGTTATAGAACTTTCACAACAAAATTTATTTAATTCATATTTAGTACCATAGCGACAATGGACATACTGATTTTAGTACATTTTTTCCGGATAATATCTGGTTTACATGTGACGTCAAGATTTGATTTTGTAAATTTAAATGCCTATAAAGTACAACCAATGTAAAATCAGGTGGCACAGTAAAGAGTTTTATTAAAAAAATGTCGGTCTAAAAGTCCTCCACTGTAAACACGAATTCGAATATTGCACCTATTGCATTACTTTGTCACTACTCTAAAGCCGCCAGTATGAAGAGAATTTTCTCCTCTGCAATGAGACATCAAAAGCGAATTTATATTTTCGGCTCTATTAATTATTCCCGATTCCCGAACAGGACAGTCAGCAAAACAAAACTGCAAATCTTCAACAAGGTGCAGCGTGTTCTATCAGCTCCAGGTTACAGGCACAGCTTAATTCAGTACATTTCAGTTCAATGCGATATCCGCTTGAGTACGCTCAATAGCTTCCATTATTCGGTGCAACGGTTTTTATACGCTGTTCGAAATTCAAATATTTTAGAATGTATGGCGATATTTTAAATGTATGAATATTTTACTGGAATATTATAACTAGTAAGCGGTTCGTTCGTTTCATACGTTCGTGTTTTCAGTTTATTTTGTTGTTTGTTTAATGGAAGTATTCGGGAATAACCGTTATATACCGTGTATCAAATGACTAGACGAGATAAAATATTTCAATAAAAACAAATTTAATAGAAGAATTTTAAGATATTTTAAGCCAATTTTCTTAATAAACTACTCCAATAAACCTACACGTAAGCGTAATTTTTTTTTCATGTTTTACAACTACATTTATAGTACTGTTTGACAGGCCAGTCGGTTTAGTGGTTAGTGAACGTGAGTACACTGAAAGTCGTGGGTTTGATTCCCACCGAGGTCAAACTTTTCTGTGATGAGCAGTAATGTTTGTTCTGTGTGTCTGGTTGTAAAAATATTTATATATGCATGTATTTAAATATATATATATATATTTATATACGTTTATCAGTTGTTTGATCACCATAGTACAAGCTAACGCTTAGTTTGGATCAGGTGGCCGTGTGTGAGTTGTCCAAAGATATTTATTTATTTGTTTACATACCCATAAAAACATTCAGATAACCCAAGTATAAATGTTAATCAGCCATAAATATCTGCCCCAACAGATAGTAGTATCAGGAAACGCACTCAAGAACCCCTTGCTTCACAGGCTACAACTTTATTTTCAAGACCTTCAGAAAGTTGTATCCTAAACCAGGCGTCGGCAACGCGCGGCCCGCGAGCCACATGTGGCTTTTATGTCAGAGTAATGTGGCCCACACAGAACCCATATACACGACGCAACTAGACTTTTCTTGTGATCCTCCAGAAGACGGCCCGCGCCAATATCCTTGTAACATTTGCGGCCCTCGTATTAGGAAAGGTTGCCGACCCCTGTCCGAAACAAAGAAATATATTGACATACTTGGACAGGAAACAAAATACTTACTTCAATCATTAACTACACATTCTCCTCTACCTCCGTTTTCTCAAGCCGCACATTAAGGTAACTCCGCGCTCTATGTACAGCCGCGTATTAAAAATGGCGGCGTTAAAGGAACTAGTCCCAGCTGGAGACTGAGGCTGAGGCGCACCGAGTCATTACCGAACTCCTTGAGGTGTTCCGGGTGAATAGCGAGCGAGCGAGATAGCGCGCTGTGAACGATATCACCACAAACGAAGTGTCTCTCTCGCCTCCGAGCCTGATTGAAGAGACTTCTCTCACAAAATCTTGTTGAGATCCAACTACCGGAAGGTTTAGACAGACATGTTATATGTACAGGAAATGTATGAGATCTAGGATTTTAATCAATTGCTAATAAATATTTACACCATTATGATTTAAATATGTATGTAGTTTAACCAGCTTTTGCTAATTGTAATCCAAACACTGAAATTTATGTAAGCATTTCTTTGGAAGTATGTAATTGATAATACAGGATTATATATTATGACAGTGTTGAGACAGATAAAAACCAAACCTGCCTACATAACACTAACATCATTCACCACCAAACCAATTCCCCACCAATTCCCCACCAGTTCACCACCGGCATCTGGTAAGATTTTTCAACGTGCAGTTATTAAAATGTAACCAAAAGTATCATATTAATAACCTAATTATACATTTCCTGTCTTTTTGTATACATTTCCTAGGAATTGTATTATAACACAGTTTTCCGTCAACATTTATGGTACACAAGCTGACTGTTCGTGTGTAGCTCTCATTCCGAAGTCGTAACACGCAATATTGTATTTTATGTTGATACATAAAGCAGTCGTTCGGTGCCGGAGATGCGTGCAGCTCGTGTGGACATGCTAGTCGGTATTTACAGTGGAAGTCAGTGTAATACGCTGACTTGTTACGATGTCACTGAAGTCTTGTGCAGCATGTGATGGCGTCCGTCACGGAATGTGATATGTTTTTAATTTTAATGATATGACAGCTCGTCATTCGCTACACACTCTGTGGCGTGAGAACAGACTATAAGGGGTATAGTTTCCGTGAAGGTTGCCAATAATACTGTTTTCCCGCGTGAAATAGCGTATATATCCAATTACATAGTTTGAACGTTTGTTTTAGTAGACTGTCGTTATCATCACAACACTCCAACTCTTGCTCTGATCCCCGCACATAATGAAAAGGGTTGAGAATAAAAAACATGGAGAATCAAATGCGGTGTGGGATGCTTCAGAGGCAAGCGGAAGTCGTTCAACAAAATGGCGACCTTTTCTGTCTCAGCCGTTGGTCGGTCCATTTGTTTATTCTTTGCCCAGCCTGCAAATCAAATCAACCTTTTCTTCTCCAATTAATCTTGTTAACTTAACTGCTATTTATTTATTTACTAACTTCCAAAACTTAGGATATATTCAAGATGTACCTGTGGGCGAAAATCCAATGTCTCTCGGCAGTAGAAATTAAACTTGATCTAATTATGGCAGACGTGTTTAATCGGTTAAAGCACAGAGGAAAGGAAGAAACAAAACGACGGCATACACGATCATAATTGTGTAGCCCCTGCAGTGTTAGAATAGCAATGATTAAAGAGCGCTACGCAACGATAAAAAAATACGTAGGCTTTAACTTATTTTAATGTAACAAATTAATTTTTAAATATATTAGTATAACTATCCTTAACGACCTGTGTGTGATATTGTTAGAAATTTCACTTAAAGAACAAAATTTTCACATAACGGTTACGGTTTACGTTTACGTTTTTTTTTGATACGGGTTTGTCTGCTTATATACAAAATATGTATCATAGTCGATCGAAAAAGTTAAGCAGGCGTAGTCACGGTTATTATAGTTAGATAGCAATAGGCCACGTTGGAGGCCTTCGGGCGGCATCAGAACCTTGGGCACAATGCTTTGGGCAATCAGAGATGGAGGCCTCCTCGTGAGGAAAGACCGGTGCTAGCAAACCATCAATGGGGTGAAATCACGGCATTACTCGAATCAAATAGACTAAGAGTGTTTAAAAATATGTGTTATTTTACATTCAATAATATATTTCAGATATCAACACATACTTAGCTATTACAAATAGTGTAATTGAATCATCTACAATTACTACAAACAATCACATGCCTTGATTATTAATATATATAACAATAATATACATAATTTAATTACGAATATTAATTAGTGTTCCAATTAGTATTAACTACGAGTATGTAGTGCGACGTGGATAGTACTAATTATTGTGTATTTATATATCTATATAGAACATAAATTATATGTAATAGCTAGTAATAAAATAAATAAATTAAAAAAAAACAAATAAATATCTCGGTACAACTCATTCACGGCCATCTGGCCCCAAACTAATCCCTAATTATACCAGAGTTCCCTGGGGATACGGGATGAAAGTTTGCATGGGATTTTTGGTCCACTGGTAATAAAAAAAAATTATGTATGTATGTGTGTAAGGGAAGCTGCGGGTACAGCTGATTTATTCATAAAACTGTACTTGCTGCATACATTACAATGAAAGGAAGGAAAAGAAAAAAATCTGTACTTTAATAAAATGTTAATGTGAAAGAAAACATAATTACAAAAAATAAAATAATGAGTTACTTACAAACTACGATAAAAACACAATAAAATCATGTTAGTGTTTTCATTTATGCTTTTGACATCAGTTTGTATTCCACAATTTAATTATGCAAGCGCGGCAAACAAACTGCAGTGGAAACACGGAATCAGAATAAAACAACGCTCGCGTACCAACTGAAC
>DWJZ01004603.1:0-15128 GCA_018249125.1 Asbolis capucinus
CCTGTGACTTCGCTCGTGGCTCCAAACGCGTGTTATAATAAAAAGTAGTCTATATACTACTCCAGACTATCCCTGTGCCAAATTTCATTTGGATCCGTTCAGTACTTTTTGCGTGAAGGAGCAACAAACATTCATCCAACTTCACAAACTTTCGCATTTATAACATTAGTACGATTAATTGGAAAACATACATAATTTGGCCGTATTATACTGTAATGGAGGACCCTTTATCGTAATTTTACGCGTATCGTTGTACGCGTTTAAATTCTGAAGTTCATGAGCCTTTTCGCCTTCTGTGCCTTGAAACCCTCTTATCTTGGACGTCGGTTTTATTCCTAAACCTTTTTGTAAGTAAATTTTATTTCATTGTCTTAAATTGTCATCTAAATTTAAATTTGGACTGTTAATAGCTTAAGAAGTTCCTCGTCAGTTGGTGGTATATTTTATCTCTTGCCTGTTTGATATCAGAAACGAGTCCTATTTATATATTAAATGCGGATGATGTGAGGATGGATAAATGTTGCATCTCATAACTGTTCTACTGCTGGACTCTGATCTTCTCTCGTAATTTGGAAGTCCTAGGCCACAAGCTACTTGGCCGTATGCAAATTGTTAGACGTAACACACCTGCGAGAACTTTATAAGGAACTCTTAGAGTGCAGGTTTCTTCACGATGTTTTTCTTCACATTTGCAAATTATGCAACATCTTATAACAAAGATATTTTTGAATCGTGAAGCGCGCAAGATTTGAACCCAAGACCAACCGTTCGAGAGACCAAGGTTCAAACCATTAAGCCATCTGCAGCATAATCTGTATAAATGAATATGGTACCATTTACAAATAACCGATTCTGACAATCCAGTTAGTACAAAATGTAATTTGGTGATATTCGGAACGGGAATAACAGATATATTTAGGAAACGGGATGCAATTAATATTATGCTTATAGACGAGATGTATGTAGATAGATGTAACCCTGGAGTCAGTCTAATGCAATGATAATCTTCCACACCTTGAGTGAGCTGCAGCTAGATCTTCAAATTGATGTATGTTACTAACTTATCAGTGCAAAAGCCAAAATCGACACATACGCAATTAACGACTAAAGCCGGCTAGTATAGTATTTAGAAGAAGTGCTTTAGGACTGGGAGAAGATTAGGCAAAAAATATAGACGTATACTCGGTGCAAATTTGATCTGATACAAACGTGCCGATTTTGTATGGAAAAAAATTCCAGATCGAATTCTCGCGGACAACTCAAGCGAATTAAACCACCCATACCGAATATGCACATTTGACATGACACCATGTTTTACCTAAAAGAAGTTGCGTGACAATAAACTCACTTGATGGTAAGTGGTTTTGATGTATGTCCATACAAAGGTAAGAAAGAAGTCAAGCCAAACCGCAGACTGTGAATTGCCTGTGCAGAATAAACTGATAACTCTCTCTGAACCGTAACCGCAGACACTCTGCGAGCTATTGAGCATCTCTTATGGCTGTCTCGCCTCAACTATTTGTGTTTACCGGAGACCTTTGTTCTGGACTACTATTGCATTCTAGTGTTGTGAAGTATTATTGCTTATCGATAGATTGGAACTTTTGTTTCATTTGAATGTGAAATTCATTAACATTTCTCATTCATTCTTGCTATGTGTAAAATTATTGTTCATGTTTTAAAAGATTTTTGTCTCTTCTTTTTAATTCACATTCTTCAGTAATCCTTCTTTCCAGTCACTTGGTCTGTTGAAACTTTTACTTCCTTCGTGACTGGCTGATAACTCCAGCTTGGTATAGCAAATTTTCACGGAGACGATCACTTACCATCAGGTACTTCGTTTGCATGTTTGCCTGCTTATAATCCAAAAATGATTCCATTGCTTGTTCATTTTATTGACAAATAATGGCTGTGTCTCCCATAGTTACTCCAAAGACATTACCCTTTCTCATATAACATGACCATATGCCATTTTTGATATAAGAACCTGTTGTAGTCACTCTTCGTAAGATACTGCTATTGGTTCATATATTTAAGATGCTTTGTTATTTTACAGTTAAAGGAAAAGTCAAAGACATTCAAGGCATTTATCTTTCAGTTCAATTTGATATTTTCTTGTATCTTGTTAAGTTTCTTAGTTTCAATGTTTGTACAGTCTCATTGAATACGTTTACTCGAGACTCTAGATACTACCGTTGTTATTATTGTGTAGCCCTGAAATTGACGAGATAGCCTTTTTAAGACAGTTTTTATAGTAATCCGCGTCTGAAGTTTAAAAGAAAGCTGTTTCTGCGATATTGCTGTCCGTTTGTTAAGAGATTGAGTTCTACTTTTTCCTAAAAGCCGTAATGAGTAAATATTAGTTTTTTAAATAATATACATTTGTTGTTAAATAAATAAAAATCTAATTATTTAAAGTTTACAAAAGTCTCGTTTTTATTCTCTCTCTCTCCTTTTTTCTTTCCTCCACTGCAACTGTAGCCGTGCCTCGCTTGTAGCCGTGCTTCGCATGATATATGCGAGGAAAGCATATATCGCGAGTGCACATCACAATGTACAGTCTACGATAAGCCGAGTTCAATCATCGATACAGCAATTTTAACGTGTCACATCTCTAATAATGAACACCGAGAAGCACCTTAATAGGTCGTCGTTTTGTTCATTTGTGTCGACGACCACATTATTTCGTCCTCTCGGAAGATCTAGGGCTGTTACTTTATTTAGCAATTACTAAGAGTGTCAAGTTCTTTTATTGTTACTGGAAAACTGCTTACCCGTTTGGCCTTAAGTGGCTTTTGTCTAGATAGATTTATATTATATTTTATAATTACTTTCTAGTTTCTAACTGCAGTTTTACTCGGATGAAATTTGATGAACAGTAGCATATGTGGCGTAGTAAAAATAGTCCAGGACCCCAATTAACAGATACATTGTTACTGATATGATATCTTTGATTTCAATAATTGACAGATCTTCGTTAGCAGGTTTCATTCTCATTTTTGAATATATACTCGTAATATTACTAGGATTCAGTGCATTGTTTTTCAAAAATCTCATGTTACGTTGTTGTTGGAAATGTGAAATAGTCAGTCCAATTAAAGTTGAAATGGTTCCCAACGTTGGCAACTTTATTAAATTATTACTTTTTATATATATACTTATTATTACTTTTTATAAGATGGCTGACTTGATTTTGAAACTTTTGTTATAATTAAAACAAGGTTCATTAAAGATATTTAAAAAGACAAACTTTTATTATAGATCCGTAATACAAAAAAAATAAACAAAATTTCATAAATGTAATGTTAACCGTTGAAGAGTTCCCTTGTCTGGAGCCAATCCCGAACGTAGTATCAGGTCATGCTTGTTATAAAAATGCATTGGCATCAGGATGAAAACTATATGCAAAATTTTCGTTCCGTAATGTAAGAAGAAGTGGGTCTAATTAAGCTGGAAAGATTTGACCCGACCAAACAAATATACAAACAAACATAGATACTAATATACAAACATACAGTGTAAGTGAAATAAAAATTTGTAAAAAACAAATTTTTTTCGTGCCAAATTTCACACAATTACTGTACTTTTTTGCATGACGGCGCAGGATCCCTTTATCCTTCAATCCATTCTTACAAAATTTTGCATGTATTAAATTTTTTAAATGGGTAGTAATACTTTTTTTTTACTCTTACTTAATAATTTATTTTTATTTTTTTACTCTATATTGCTTCCGCCTTCGTTCTCCCACTGCCCTAAGGTTGACTGCCAGAGAATACTTTTAGCATTAAGTCTGCATTTTGTTCCAAATATATGGTACAATAAAGAATAAATAAATAAATAATAGGTATTAAATTTAGAAAAATCCTAACTACTAAAAGGGGGGTACCCTTTGAATCCCCTGGGTCTCATTGTGTCAAAAGATAGATAGACATTCAACGAATAAAACATTTGTGACTATAATTTTCTCAGCTGAGGGGTTCTGTTGTATGAAACTAAATAAGAATACAGATAAACAGATGAAAACTCTAGAAATAGAATTTTTGGGTTCCATTCCTTATCAAATTTCGGTAAAAAAAAAAATCCAAATATCTCCCATGTACAGACAGCGATCAGTTACAGATTTATAATATGCATTGATGATGATAATTAATTATGTATCTTGATATTGATGATGATATTGATAATAATATTTGTATTACATATTATTATATTACGTAGACATTATATTATAAATAATAACAATGTATCACACCGTATATTGTGCGTAAAGAGTCGAATTAAAACATCCTAATATTATATTATAAATATGAAAGATTGTGAATATGTTTGGATGTTTGTATATCTGGAATTTGCACTTCCTTACATGGTAAACGTTGAACGGATTACAATAAAACTTGACACACGGATAGACCACATTCAAGAAATTAGTACAGGATAGATTTTATCCCGATTGTAGGTTCCTTGGGATTATATCCACGTTTATATATTAAACGGTTAAAATGAAACTTGGCACAGATATAAATTATAGTTTGGAATACACAGGCTTTTATCAGTACATGACGCAGACGAAACCGTGGTCACAAACTAGTAAACCAGTCACAAAAACACATTACGTCGCTAGCTTCCCCAGCGTCCCCGTTCACGGATAGAATTATTCCAAACATATTGACTCACCGCCTACCGTAACACCATATGGCCGCTTCTGGCACAGTGTGTAATATTGAAATGTGATTTAGTATTTTATATTACTGTTTGTACCGACCTTTCTAGTCAGTGATCGGTCCCGGGTTTGATTTCAGCCTGATAGGCAATTAAGGTTTACCAATTTTATATGTTATATAATTTATTTTATTACATATGTATTGTATTACGTTCTAGCTGTACCCGGCTACAGCCACGCATCGACTTATCAACCGTGTGTCCGATCGATATTTTATTACCGAAACCTTCCCAGGGAATTTTAAACAAACTTGCTGAAGGAATCAAAGCTCTATCTCCTACCATCAGAGTCTATAAAGGCCAAACCAAACATATATATATAGAGTTAGTTATAGCTATGCCTTTTAACGTTTCACCGTAGGATTATATTATGTATTTTCTTTAGACTAGTCATAAAAATATTATATAAATAAGCATGTAGTTATTCCAGACTGGGTATAAACTGAATCGAACCACCTCAAGGTATTTTATTAATGGGAACCAGGAATACGTCACGGTAGTTAGGGCTTATCTATAATGGATGTGGTAAAATAACGACTGGCGACAGATAAGTTAATAAATATGATAAGATAGGACATAATTTTTTTTTTTTTTTGCGTCCTGACAAAGAGAAAGGACTACCCTCCGGAGATGCGCGGGAGGGAGATGGTGAACGATCATGCATACCAGCACAGCCGGCTGTACTGGTTATGTGGGTCTCACGATAGACCTAAGTGCTGCCTACTCACTAAACACGACCTGGCTTTGGCCGTATGGCCTTCATCGGAGGCGACCCCACTCGGAGAGGCGGGGCGCAAAGCGGTGCAGAGACTCTTCGGCTTTTTATACCCATCCGGAATGGGTTGCTCGTTATTGCTTTTACAATGCAATATTTAAGAAATAGATGTCGCCATTTTCATAGCTTTGCGAATACAAACATAATGTTATGCCTATTGGATTAAAAGTGTATTAAAGTATTTCATTTATAGAATAAGAGAGAAGCATTATTGGAGACTAATTTGAGGGAAAATTTGATATAGCACTACGTATTTTTTGGTGATGGAAGATACGTAAGGACCTAATATTATTGTTTTGAATAATAGCTTAACTGAAAATGTATATATCTACCTCTTAATATGTTCAAACGACAACCAAAAGCACAATTAAAGACAAAGTCTACTACAGAATAGACGATTATATTTGCCACACGTAGGCCTGGAAATAAATTTACCGCATTCAGCTCCGCGTACTTTATGGATTATCGTTATAACTTTTTTTGAACTTGGTTTTTTAGTTACTTATAGTATAATATAATTGTATATTAATTTAAATGGTGTATTGAGTTTCTTTTGCTGTTTTTTCTCCTCAATGAAGCACCTTTCAGAAATGAACATTCAACAAATGTTGACATTGATAAGTGCGTTAGTAATACCTTAATAATTAATAATTATTGGATTACAATATAAATGTCTTCAAGTCAAGAGTGGCTGGAATAGGCTTTTACTAAGTTAGTGGGCTTTACCATCAAAGACTTAATCGCCACTCACCATCAGGTGAGAACGTAGTCAAACGCTAACTTATTTATGGCAAAAAAACGACATTAACAAATGTCTCTTTCTGTTTTAAGACATGTACATACAACAAGACACCATAAAACAAGGCTTGCCAACGAAGGGTCGCGGGCCATAATGTGGTCAAGTCCTGAGACTAATTAACTAGGAATTATTATTGGCCCGCAGTCAATTTATCGTCTCTTAGTTTGGCCCGACTTTCAAAAAGGTTGAGCATCCTTGTCATAGAATTTTGGATCATTATCTTCCAGAATTAAAATTTTATACATTTAATATTCATGTTCACATCGCCAGCCTTATAAGAGCGTCGCTTTAAAACCATTCGAGTTCCACAATATAATTGTATGAAATTAATATCGTTACTCGCATTATATTTCATTTCACAACAAATCATCCGATGATTTAACAGTTCAATTAAATTAAATGGAAATCATATTTGTGAAAGCGTATTATTTCTGTGATTAATGAGGTGGGACATACAGAAATATAAGATTTTCTGTGTTTGTAAAGAGGAAATTCAGCCGGTAGCTAGTGTAAAACGGCGTATCAAAATTTATTAATAATTAATATTAAACAAATATTTAACCCTTGGGGTACATACGCCTTAAAAGTTATTAAACCCTACTTTACAGGACGAGCAAAAAACAACATTTTAAAACATTTTGAATTATTTTTTAATTCTTATAGGTATATTGATCCTATTAAGAGAGATAGGTATTTTTTTATAGTCTTTGCTATAGACTTATTGTATTGTCTGTATCTTTGTTTAGAAGTAAGCGTGGAATCACGACACACTTTTGAGTTGTTACATGTAAGTCGTTGTTAAATAAAATGTTTTTGGTTCTTACACCATACATTCCAACAAATACTCTCTTTATGGGTTAAGTCATCTGGGCAGTATAAACTTATTTTTTGTGAATTTGAAAGCATCACACAGACCAATCAATAGAGCGAAAAATTCTGAATAAGACTGAATTCATAACTCATTTTCATTAAAATGGTTTATACTACCTTACTAACCCAAGGTGTCGATATTATGGGAATTTGTATGTTTATCAGTTGTCTGATCACCATAGTACAAGCTAATGCTTACTTTGGCATCAGATGGCCGTTATTGAGTTGTGCAAAGATAAAAATAATAGTAAATAATTACGAGTAATTTAGTACAAAAAAAATTGAGAACCAGGTGCATTTGAGTGAATAAATCAACATCACACACATAAATCTCATTCTCACACACGTTAACTTCAACATCATTGCAACCCATAACTGTCCCACTACTGGGCTTGGGTCTCCACTCACAATGTGAGGGGTACACGCCATAGTCCACCAAGCTAGCCAAATGCGGATTGGTGGAGTTCACACACCTTGAACAACTTCATGGACATCTCTCAGGAGTGTAGGTTTTCTCACGACATTTTCCTTCACCGTAGCAAGTGATAATCAACTTCTGATACGCACATAACTCTGAAAATTAGAGGTACGCAGGATTTGATTCCAGGACTTCGCGTTTGAGAGACCAATGTTCAAACCACTAGGCTATCACTGCTTATTCATTTCAACTTTTGCTATCCAAAACCAGCGAGATACATGTAAGTAATTTGCAAAAATACGTTCAACAAAAAACAGCGATTCCTCTCAATTAATTAATGGATTCTCTATAAGACGGAACGGCCATTAACTTTATAATATATTTTTTCATTAAAGGTTAAAGACCCCGTGTAATTTATTAGGGCCAATTTAAACCTCCCTCGCGACCGCAAACGAAGCGGATTCAATTTATTTAAAAGTCGTATTAATTAGTGTTTAGTATTATATGTGATAGCCTAGTGGTTCGAACATTGGTCTCTCGAACGGTCCTGGGTTATCGTGCATCTCTTATTTTCAAAGTTATGTGCGTATCAGAAGTTGATTATCACTTCTATGGTGAAGGAATACTCGTGAAGAAACCTTTACTCCTGGAGGTTACTCATAAAGTTCTCGAAAGTGTGTGAAGTCGACTAATTCGCATTTGACGAGCTTGGTAGTTTATGGCCTGTACTGTTCACATTGTGAGCCCAATAGATGGGACAGTTATTGGTTGCAATAATGTTGAAATTAACGTGTGTGATGATGAGATTGATGTGTGTGTTTGGGTTTTGGTGAATATGAGTGCGCGTGTTTGTGTGTGGGTGCATATTTGGGTTGAAGGTGAGTGGTTGTTTTATCGGCTTCTAGAATACCACATCATCAACTGGTATGTTGGTCTAGTAGTAAGGGACGACTAAGCAAAAAGTGTCGTGAATTCAATTCTAACCTAGGACAAAATTTCCTGGGATGAACTGTGATGTTTATTCTGTGTATCTGGGTGTAAAAAAATATGAAAAAACACCCATAAGTTGTCAAAGGTGTGTGAATCAACCTGCAATTTACCAGCGTGTGTGACTATGGCCTATAACATTGTATTAACAAGTTAAGCAAGGCTCGGTCGGTTGAAGGACGCGCAACTGATGGTGACAAAGTTCATGAGCGCTTCCGTGTTTCACAGTTCATAAAGCCAGTTCGTCAGGTAGCAATCGTTAAGCCACGTGGGTGCCTTCGGGCGATTTTGCGGCGGAAATTGCAATGCCGCATGATGGAGATACGCTCTAGAAGGTTTTAACCCGCTACTGGGCATGGGCCACTCCTCATATTGAAGAGGTCCAGAGGATACTCCAGTATGCTGCTCCAATCGTTTTTATATTCAATAAGTTAGCGCTTGACTACGAAATCACTACCTTAATAAAAGCCTATTCACTCTTGACTTGAAGACACGTTACGTTATAATTAAATGGGAATACCGACGCGGCCAACTTATTCCACTCTTCGCGGTACAAAGGATAAAGGATGAAGTGAAACACGATGTTCGTACGGGTGGTGTATTTACGACGAAGGAATAGATTCCCGCCGTGCGTCGACTCGTTCGATAGTGGAACGGGGCTGGGAGAATTAACTCATGTAATTGATGGAGGGACGCTCCAGGTATCTTTAAATATTAAAAGAGAAGTGAAACATTACCTTAATGTTAATGCCTTGCATGTTAAGAGACTTGCTAGATCGATAACGTTCAGAAAAAGAAAAAAAACCTGCCGGAGCTCCCCGCCATTTTTTCTCAGTGGAAGTGTAAGAAATACGAACTTTAGAAAGTCTTATTTAGTTTTTCGCTAAATTAAACCCGGAGTCGCTGAGGATTTGCGAGAATTTCAAATGAGAAATAAGTCGCGGGATGTTTCCTTAAGACGAACGCTATGCTCGGTTTATTTTCAGTTTATTTATTCTTAAGTTATGTTGTCTGTGGACAATTTTTATTTCGACGCAACATTAAGTAGGTTTGTTGTACCGTAAATTGTATGTGTGGACGCGTTCATAGCGCGGCAGCTTGCGTCGATTGTAGGTGATTGAAAAAGTTAAGCAATAGTGGGCGAAGCCGGTAGGAGGAGTTTCAAGAACGCTTCCGTGCTTCGAAAGGCACGTAAAGCCATCGGTGACGGTTGTTATTGAAAGATAGCAATCGTTAAGTCGGAGGAATTTGAGCGGTAAGAAAACTTCCAACACTTGGCCACTAAATCCTCCACCAATCCGCACTGGAGCAATGCGGTGGAGTATGCTCTCGGATTCCTCAGTAGGAGAAGAGACTCTTTCTCTGTAATAGCCTAAAGGTCTCAACGTTGGTCTCTCGAGCAGAAGAGCCTTGCACGCACTTGATGAGTGAGCACGACATCTTGGGAATACTTCATATTTTCAAAGTTATGCGCATATTAGAAGAAGTTCATTATGACTTGCTACGGTGAAGGAAGACATCGTGAAGAAACCTGCTCTCTCCATACAGTTCTTCTCCTGCTCAACCCATCACGGCCCACTATTGAGTACCGGTCTCTTCTCGGAATGAGATGGTTAAGGCCATAGTCCACTACGCTGGCCAAGTGCGGATTAGCAGACTTGATACACCTTTGAGGTTTGCAAATTTCCCGGCATTCAGGTTTCCTCACGACGTTTTCCTTCACGGTTATAGCGAGTGACATTTAAATGCTTAAACCGCACATAACTCAGAAAAGTCAGAAGTGCGTGTCCTGGGATTCGAACCCGGACCGCCCGAGTAGGAGGCTGAATTCTTAACCACTAGGTTATCACCGACTTACAGTTCTTCAAGGTTTGGAAATTTATCTATCCTTACTTGTTCTCATCACAGTGTAATAGTCTCTTATGACATTTCAAGACAACTTGGCTGAGGGAGAGAGAAAGAGACTCCGAAGGGAGCTGCACAGTAGAGACTTTACATCTTCAATATTTACGATGCCTATAACCTTCCCGCAACTGTAAGCATTTTTTATGTGGCACTTTTATCGCAATGGGATGAACGGACAGACACAAAATAATGTACATATTTATATCCTATCCTATTATTTTTATAAATGTGAATGTTAGTGGGGATTGATGGAAGTTTGTTGGCCCTTCATGCAAAAACTATCCATGATCCTTGCAACTGTGTCTAAATATCGAGGCAAAAAACATAAATCGTGAGTACCCGTAACACAGCATAATATCTCTGTACCAAATTTCATTGAGATCCCTTCAGAAATGTTTGCAGGAAAAAGTTACTAACACAAATATGTTTTTTTTAAACTGTTATCTTCGCGGTTACTAAACATATTAAATGTTTAACCGTTTACGCAGCGCACGCAGCGGAAGCTGTCAATAGGAAAAAAATCCCTCGATTTTCAAACATTCTTAGTTGGTGCTCCGCTCCTATTGACCTTAGCGTGATGATATATAGCCTATAGCCTTTCTTGATAAATGGGCTATCTAACACTGAAAGACTTTTTCAAATCGGATCAGTACTTCCTGAGATAAGCGTGTTCAAGGAAAAAAAACAAATTCTGCAGCTTTATAATATAAGTATAGATAATACCGATATTGCAACCCAGTTGGGTGAAACATCCATCCAGCCATCCTTACAAAATTTCGCATTTATAATATTAGGAGGACCTTACAATTCCGATAATTAAGTTTCCCTGAATAAGGCTACACCGCAGCATCTCATCTACTTCATTTAATTAAACCACGCTGTGAACTCAACAGATTTACCGACCAGAGTCACAGGTCTGTGAGTATATTGCAATGCTGCAACCAAATACAGTGAAAGATATTAAGCAAGTTTTACAGATGAAAAATTATATTTACCTAATTACCTTTCGCCCGCAACTTTGTCCGCGTGGAATAGAGTAAAATATCCATTTATATTTGTAAATGTAAATTTGTAAAACAATGTAATAAATGAAGGACCACCCTACCGATTAGTAAACGTCACATACATATGTACATATATCATCTTCTAAATAGCCGAACAAAGCCTAAACATTTTGTTTGGATAGGTGAGCCCGTTCTTGAGTTATAAAATTACAACGAAAAGTGGCATTGATTTTTATATACATACTAGAAACTGTCCTCGAGTTAGTTTCGGAAGAACCAGTTACCAGAAAACTGTAACAGTTAGACATACATTATCACAGATTTATTTGTAGATATTGATATCCTCTATAAAACTTTAGTACATCACTTTGCTCTATTGTTAATAATTTCCGCAGTGTATGCGATATAAGGACTATTTTGGTATTTTTTTATAGTCTATGTTCACCGGAGATAATGTAGGATTCTAATGCTAAAAGAGTTTTTTAAATCGGTCCAGTAGTTTCGGAGCCTATAAAATTCAAATAAACAAACAATCAAATCTTTCCTCTTTATAATATTAGTGTAGATATATGTAGAGAATTTTATTGCATCTAACGATGAAGTTACATGTAATGTGTGAAAAGTGAAGTGAAAGACAATAAGTGAAGTGAAATTAAATCTTCCTACTAATATTATAAATGGGAACGTTTGTGAGGATGAATGGAGATTTTTTTTTACATAGCATGCTTGATGGGTTCACCATCTGATGGTAAGTGGCGATGATGTCTAAGACGTTGGGGACACCAGCTTAGTAAATGCTTTTTTTTAACACTTTTCTGTAGAAGACTCCCACATCATAAGTGGGCGGGAATACCGACGCAAGCAAGTTATTTCATTCCTTCGTGGTACGCATTTGTTATTCTTTAATTCAAAAACTACTGAATGAGTTTTGGAATAAGAATGTGGAATAATACATGTTCAATCATCAGCCAGATGAAGCTGCTCTCTAAAATTAGTATGAAAGGCGTCTGAAAAGTAAAGTGAATGGGAATACGGTGAGGTAAGAGAAAATTAAATTTCTTAATTGAATAAAGAACCGGGAAATTTTCCGTCAGGTGATATGTTATGTTCGGGGCCCTATTATATGTGCGTGTGTGGGCGTTCAAGTATTACATAGTCATTTCTTTATTTGTTTATTTAAGTCATATTTATTTTAGCTGTATTGGGGTGGCATAGAATACTAACCCCAATCCCATGCTGGTCTACCAGAGTGTCGTAAAAGGCGTACAGAAGTCAGCTGCTCGGTGGAAGGGCTCCGCGGTAGGATTTTTATGTTTTTATGAAGCCCGTCTGGGTTGCTACCCTTTTGCTTGAATCAGCCGCCAAACGATTCGTCGTGTTCCGACTGGGGGCTTGAGAGCCAGTTCTCCTCTTTTTTTCCCCGTCCTTCATTCCTCCTCCTCCCCATTCTTCTTCTATTTCCCGTCCTGAAGCGGTATGTTGTTGGTGTAGCTGGGGTCAGTTGCCGTCGTAATTGATTCTAGTCGTCTCAGCAATGTACCGCTTCCCTTGTTTCTTTCTCTTCCCCGCGTATGGCAGCTAAGGCGTTTGTAACACGTCCGCCTGCTGTTATTAACGTCCGCAGGCGGCGATGATTACTTACCATCAGGTGTCACATAAAAAAGTAAGCTAGTGTTATTCGAGACCATAATCTATCTCTGTACCAAATTTCATACAAATTTCTTCAGCAATTATTACTAAAAGGAGGAAACAACATCCATCCATCTATACATTCTCACAAACTTTCGCATTTACAATATTAGTAGGATAACTGACGTTATGCCTGTTCATTGTCTCCTTATATGCTTTGAGCTGTTTCAGTTCGAGTATGATTAGGATCAAATACAAGGCGATCGCATATTACCACGGGTTGGAGTTACAGACAACAAGATGTTCTAGACATCTCAGAAGACTTCATAAAAGTGTCTTCTGTTATCTCCTGATTCCTTTTTGGAATTTCGAACGTGCTCTCCAAAACACATTATCATAAATTTAATGTTAAATGCTGTATAGATAAAGCGTTGACCCAGATTATTGACCTAATTTAAACTTCATATCCGATTTATTAGCGTTCTGTGAGTTGCGCGTTCAAATTATTTACCATTCTGAGGAAATCATCGATAGCAGGGAAGTTGAACGATTTAAATTCCCGTTATCGCAGTCAAGCCTTGCTGCTACAGTCGAACAAGGAAGTTTTGGAATAAAACTTCAGTTTGTGCTTCAACAACGGTGAGCCGGGGACTAACAAGTGCTCTGCACCTGCACACCACAATCACGTTCAGTTTTCGTTTTACTTCGTCGACGCCGACAGAGGTATTATTTAGGTAGAACGATCGTTGGCTCATGGATACTAGTTGGTAAGTGGTGTCCGTTGCGGTTACAACTCGAGCTCCACCAGGGGAGGCACTGTTTTAAACAACCCCGTGTCATGATGCTTCGGAAATTCTTTCCACAATTTGCATTTGTTGAAAATTCGCACGTCATATTGTGTTAATGTAATCGGTTTCATTTAGAAGTGGAAAAAGACTTCTTTGATTTACAAATACAAATAGCTGGATTATTTCTATATTTAGTGCGTAATACATTGTGTAGTTTTGTGCGGTCCCAGTATTCCAAGGGAGTCAGTTGCCCTACCTCTCTCGGGACCTAAACCCATGACTATACGTAGGTCACACTAAAAATTTTCTATAACATAAAAAACAACATGATGTAATCTAAAATTATGTTTATTGCTTTTCAAAATACTCCCCTTTGCATTTTAAACATTTTTTCATGCGATCGAACCATTTTTTTAAATAGAAGGGCCACAGATCCGAAGGCTCGTTATCTACGTGCTGATTGAACGCTATCACTGCCTCTTCGGAGTTGGTAAAAGTGAAACCTCTCATCCAATCTTTGATTTTTGGGGAAGATACAAAAATCACAGGGTGCTAAGTCGGGGCTATGTGCAGGATGGGTAAAGAGTTGTATTTTTTCGGAAACTGAAAGTGAATTTGTTTTGTTGGCTGTGTGTGAATAAGCGTTGTCATGATGTAGGAGAACGCGGCTTTTTGATCTTTTGCGAACTTTTTGTAATACCCTAGTTAAACAAATGGTAGAATACCACTCGGCGTTATCACACTTTTGATCTACTAGTGGGATTCACGCCTGCCTCAATTTTGTTGGCCTGTTCTCATTTTCAAACACCCTTCCACAAGATTGCTGTTTTTTCTCGGGTTCAAAACAATAAATTCACGTTTCGTCTCCTGTCACAATATCATATACAGCATTAGAATGTCCGTGGTCGTACTTCAGCAGCATCTGTCAGCACCATTCCACATGAGCCCATTTCTACTCCGCTGTTAGTTCATGAGGGATCCAACGACGACAAAGTTTCCGAACTTTAAATTCTTGGTGTAAAATGTTCTGAACTTGGTTCATACCAATCCCCAATATCCCTTGAATTGTCTCATAGGTAATCCGCGGGCTTTTTTCAATTAGCCGCTTAAAAGTAGCCACATTATTTTCTTTTTGACAACAGTTGAAGGTCGCCCTTTACGCAATTCGTCATGTAAAGAAAATCGACCTCTCTCAAATTCAGCAAACGGTGTTCAAACAAAGTGCTTCTCTCAC
>DWJZ01004604.1:0-15128 GCA_018249125.1 Asbolis capucinus
GGTTAAGGCCATAGTCCACCACGCTGGCCAAGTGCGGATTAGCAGACTTCACACACCTTTGAGTTTTGCAAACTCCCTGCCATGCAGGTTTCTTCACGATGTTTTCCTTCACCGTTATAGCGAGTTACATGTAATGCTTAAAACGCAAATAACTCCGAAAAGTCTGTAGTGTGCGCCCTGGGATCCGAACCCGGACCTCCGGAGTAAAACGAGTATGCTATCACCGCTGTGATTGTACTTGGCGCAAATTCATACACATTTCATATACAAACTAGTGAAGTTTGTATAGTAAAAATTCCAAATCGATTTTGCACCGAATATAGGAATAAGAATCGAACCCGTGGCCTCGAATACCATTGTCAGTGTTTCAACTTTGCTACACAAGCTCAATGACGTGTTTAGAAAGTCTTAATAATAGTATAGGGAGACTTGTAGTTGTTTGTTCAGATATTATTCACAATTGATTCATAGGCATGACGTATGTGTGACTCATACAAGTACGTCGTAACACACTTGTGAGAGAGATAGGCAATTAAATTTTTTTGTTGTGTTATACTGATTTATATCTTAGTAGAAACTGCTCTCGATTCGCTTTAGGAAGCCAGTTACGAGACAAAAGTAGTTATTGTGATATCACTGTAACAGTTGGAGATATGGGTGTTGCGGACTTATTTGTAGATATTGACGTACTCTGTAACACTAGTATAAACATTTTTTTTCCTCTTTTTAATGTTAATGTTGACTAGCGTCCGTACGACTTCGCTTGCTTGGTACTTTGATAGAAAGTAGACTACGTGTTAGTTTAGAGTTTATATATATATAGATAATGCAAGTTTTTTTACTGCGACGACGTCTGCGGGGGCCCATCCGCCTCCGTCTGCACCCCCATACAGTGCATGAATACAAAAAGATATGCTTATATCGGCGATAATGATGAGTTTTCATCCCCTTTTTCAACCCCTTCAAGCCTTTTCTCACAAAAAAGTGGCTTATGTTTTTCCTCTGTATCTATTCTACCTTTGTACCAAGTTTCACCAAAATCGGCTCGACAGTTAAGGCGTGAGAAGGTAACAAACAAACACAAAATTTCATCAAAATCAGGTCAGTACTTTAGGCGTGAAAAGAAGGACGAATGGACAGAATTACTTTCCCATTTATAATATTAGTAAGTATTATAAATCACTAAGCCGTTCCAAATATAGTGAATCTTTTCTAAACACATATTCATACGAAAAATACCTTTATAACTTAGTGCCTAGGAATTTATGAATCTCTCGTTAATGTGACGTTTTTTAATAGAATTTAAAAATTAAAGTTGTAAACTATTGTTGTCTAGATTAGTACGTTATAATTCAATCTTAGTTTTACGACTTCAATTGTGAGTCGGTATTTTATTTTACATTAAACTTGCTGGTAAATTGGATTTTATTTCAATGTTTTTAGACACGCAACAGAACAAATATATCATATTTTTATTTTCTATAAACATTTATTAACATTTCTTGCTTGATTAACAAATATTTCAAATAGAATACTCTTTTCCTTGTGTTGACAAACATATGACACGCGTGTGCATTGATCATTGTACCATCCTTATAGAACGATGTGCTAATACTGAGTAAATTATGCTAATGTGTTATCTTAATTTTTTACAGATATAAAAAGAATCTTAAAGCGTTCTACATCGTACATCCCACGTTCTGGACGAAGGTGAGTTTATTCATATAAATTAAACATGATTTAGTATTTATACAATAATATTTATAGAACTATCAAACTGGTTGTTTTTGCAAACTGTAGATTTGCGCGCTCACAATTAGATGGCGTTATTGACCAATATACACGAAAATTCGTATTGTGACGGTCTTCTTATAAATGTGAGATATGATTCAGTATTTTATTTTAAGAGTTACATTTCCGTATACGATGACAAATATCTACAATTGACAAATAACATGACAAATGTCTACAATTGGCAAGTACCAATTTATTGCAATATGTAATTTTGTTGCATTGTCTATAATTATTTGTATGGTCGTGTCAATTCAATGCAATTTTGACGTTTGACTATAACACATTATGGCAATTGACTACGTTTGACAATTGTATAATTTCGTTACATTACCTTTGACTATTATATTTGACACGTGTATAATTTCTTTGCGTTTGTCAACTGTATAATTGTGTGTTTGTCTGTGTGTTTTCAGATGATGACGTGGTGGTTCACGACGTTCATGGCGCCGGCGATCAAGGCGAAGGTCCAGTCGCTGCCGGGCGTCGAGTTCCTGTACAGCGTCATGCCGCGCGACCAGCTCGAGGTGCCGGCCTTCGTCACCGAGTATGATATGACGGTAGGTATCATTATAGATTGAGGTTTTGAGTAAAGTCATGCATTACTTTAATGTTTTTTTTATTGCAGTAGAACTAGGGTTGTCAACTTATTTTTGTCTAAATATAATATTTCTTTAACAAAAGCTGTAAAAATATAGTACGCTTAAAAATAAACTATTTTAAAAGAATACTATAAAATAGGCTAAGTTTATAGAAACATTCCTTTCCCATATTACGTCCAAGGTTCAAAATTTGCGGAATTTTTCTGTTACTTTTAGTATTGCCAAATTAAATAATTATTTATTGTACTGAAATATATTTTCCCCTACAGTATATAGTATGCAATCGCAAAATGCCATACAATACTATATAATATAATACGGTTGGCAACACTAGCTTCAACCTATTAATAGCTAATGAAATTATATCGGTTTCGGATACGGTTACGGATATGTAATTATTTCTGATTATCCGTTACTTTCGGTTACGGATATACCTACTCATATATAAAAAATAGTAGTAATGAATGAGGTTGCTATGTTATGACTAGAAATAAAAAACTATGCAAGATGCGCATAAAACAAAAATCTGAAACTATCCGAAACTTGTATAACAGATACGGTTACGGATATATTTTTATTTCGGATACCCCTTACGAAGTTCTATAACATTCTCCAAATGACGAAACTAGCGTTGATTAAAGGCACACAGATTATAAAAACATCTGTATTTTTTTCCTCAGATAAACGGGCTGCACTACTTCCAGCCAGACAGCAACAACACGTAAAACATTGTCACCGCGTCACCGTAGTCGATACACACCTCTATATACGGACAGATTTCAAAATAACATTTATATAAACAAAATTCTATTTATATACAGTTGAATTGTTGAATAGTTTAACAGGATTGTAATTCGTTTGATGGATACAAAGCCAAACAGTTGTAACGTTGCTAGTTCGCTTGTCTTGTTTGTGATAAACACACGTTTTATGGAATTGATTTTATACAACACTATACAGATTGTATAATTTTTGTGCACAACATTACATTGATTTTAAGTCAGACAAAAGTGGACATTCTTGTACACTAGTGTAAGTATACATTTACGTACACAAATTGAGTGCATATATATTTAAATAAGTTTAGGTGTACATTAATGTACACAAGAGGAAGTATCGTATCTTGAACACAATTGTTAGTGTACATTTATGTGCATAAGTGCTTGTGTACATTCTTGTACACAAATGTTAGTGCACATGTATATTCACGAAAAGTAGTGTACACAATTGCAATTGTTTTATTGCACACAAATGTAAGAGTCAATTTTTGTACAGAAATGCATGTTTACATTAATACACACGAATATAAGTGTGTAATTTGTACTCGAGTGTAAATCATTGCACATAAATATAAGTGTTTTTCTATACACAAGTGCAAGTGTACATTTTTGTACACAAGTGTAAAGTTGTGTACAAAAACGTTATTGATGAATATAGGAGGCGAGACGGCAATATGTAATATTAATATTGTTGTAATCTTTCCTAATACAAAATGCCGTTATTTTTGTACAATCATTACACACCGACCATCAGTGACGAAGCTTTCGACGTGGAACAAGGTAAAATAATTTTACTATAGTGTGAGAGGTATATTTTGATCGCAATAATATGTAGTTTTTTGAATGATTTTATAATACAGATGTATGTGTTTAATGTAGTTGTGTGCGTTAGGCAGGTCGACAATTGAATTGCGCTGTTAGTTATTGAGATTTGGTTTTTAGTGGAATTTCTAGATGGTTGTGAGACGGTTTGATATGTTTTAGTTGTAATCAATGGATATTCGATTTTTTTTTTAAATTTTTATTGCTTTAATTTCGGTTTTACGGCGTGTAATTTTATTACGTTAATAAATGTGCGTTTTGTTAGTAAATAATAATAAATGTAAAATTATGTTTATATATATTTTTTAATGATTACTCAAATTAGTATTACATTGCAGTACCGTCCGTATATTAAATTAAAACTATCGGAGAGTTTGTTGGTAACCTGCCTGTGACGGTTCTCTGGTTTGATTATCGGCTAAGGTTAAGAATTTTTTTGATAGATGGATGTTTGTTCTTCGGTTAATAGGTGTTATTTGTGATGGCATGTATTGTTTCTGCTGCCCGCGACATAGGGAATCGTAATTTTATATGAGTGTGTTTGTAGTTATTTTTATTTTTCTTATTTTACTTACATTTTAATGCAAAAATTACATGGAACTGAGTATTTGGTTGAATGTGTTTTTTGTCTTCGACGGTAGCAACGCATCTTCGATCGGTAAATTTATATACTCGCGTGTAATTCACCAGTTGTTGCATAGAAATTAGTGAATTGCCTAGTGATAAGAGAAATAGAAATTCCACTAATAACATTTGTTAAAATTGTATGTATAATTTAGTATTAGCGAAGCATTTTTATATTAACTAATTGTCATAATAAGAAACATTCTTGTATTTTGCTTGCTGAAGTCATTCAATAGAATTAATAATCATTTTATTTTATATTAAATATTTTAAGGCCTACAAATAATGTAATTTTATTTTATTCTATAAATTTCAACAAAGTTTTCTTAATTTGATTCATGTAATGATTGAAAACTCGTCGTGAACTGTGCACTTTTCTGTTATGGGTACTCACGATTGGTATTTTGCAAGCTATTTCGACCTATAGTCGGTGCAATTTCGAGATATTTTTTCCGTGCAAACTTGACAATTTAGTATGGTAAAATTACAGATCGAATTTGCGCCGAGTATAGTTGCGTAGATCGTAGTCACGGCTCGATTCCAGAGTTGAGCATATATCGTGAGTACCCCTATAATAGCGAAATTATTTTAATTATGTTTATAATACCATAAGGTTTTATAATTATCCTAATGCAATAAAAATATTTCGAACCCCTAGAAATTATTCCGGTATGGCTAGTACAGGGGAAAATCAAATGATGTGTATTTCGAAATATCGAATATTGAAAAATGAAATAATGTGTATTTTTTAATATCGAATATTCAAGTATATATAAAAAAACTCAAAAAATGTGTATTTCGAACTATTGAGTATTAAAAAAATAAAAAAATGTGTATTTCGGCATCAAATGTTAAAATATTTTTTTACAATTTTTCTATCGATATTTTAGAATGTTACATACATACCCTCTGATACACATTTTTAATTAATTTTGTAGTCTTTTTTTATGTATATTTTTCCTGGCCATTTTTAGTTTGCTGTTTACCGGAATATCCGTGGGGTCGATTTTCTGTCAAGTTACAAGAATTTATAAAAATTGTAATATTTAATTTTCCTATATCACATCGCAGCCTTTGTACATTTTAATTTTTTTATTTTTATTTTTTTTCATACCTTAGTCTGTCCCAAAACAGGGTACAAAAACATTTTAATTACAATATAGCAGCGTTAATTTATATATCGTTAACGTAGCCGACGGATGATCATATTCGTATGAGATATTGTTAAACGCTTTGTCCAACTGTAGATACAATAGTACCTATGTTTTGAAGGTGCTTAATGATTTGTAATTGTTATAGGCCTTTATTGTTCCACTTTGTAAATATGCTGTTGAGTGGTGGACGGCTTTGATGAAAATTGTTCCGTTGAGTGATTCATAGAAATATATCAGGTTTTGGTGTAACAATCCTAAAAGAGTATTTAAAAAAAATTGGACAGTTTTAGTAAATGTCATTAATTAAAGATAAAAAAGACATACTTTAATTAATGTCCTAGTAGATACATAAAACGTAAAAAAACACAAAACTGTTTGGTAATTAATTATTCCAGAATTAAACTACAATTTTAAAGGACTCAGCATTTCATACTGATTTTCAGTCCGGACCATTACCAAAAAAAGTTTGGTCTACACTCAAATTGGTTTTAAGCCTATGTAAAACAGCGCCATCTATTAGCGAAGCAACGTAAATAATTATAATAAAGCAATTTGAATATAATGTACCTTGAAGAGCGCTTTATTCCAAGAAGTTTACCTGTTATATAAAAAAAAGTATTTTTCATATCGATTTAGTCACGAATAGCTTTTGGCGATTGCCTGGATTTGCGAAAATAGGTAGTTTTTGGGTCTTTAATATTCGCGGTACACTGCCAGTTGATAGCGGTAGCGGTAGAACAAGCGAGGCATTAAACAGGTATAATTATGTGTTTAGGAAACCAATTGAGATATACAAAGCATATATATATTATACGTATTACGGGCATATAAATATGATATTTATAAACACTAAAACTTTCATGGGTGTATGAAAAAGTGAAGCTAGCCCCTCAAACACTCCCCCAACCCCGTGGGGAATATATGTAAAAATATATATAAAAAATATGGGGAATATATAAAAAAATTATACCTAATTTTGTCTTCAGAGTAATTATCGATGCATTCTATGTATAAGGAACATAATGCAAAATCGTAACTTTTGAACATAGATTCTCAAACTTTCAATTTGATATATTTACACATGCACATTCGACCTCTAACTTTAACCTTATTTTTTCGTTACTAAAGTGAAAAACAATGTTGCCCTGTATATCTCGATGGGGAGTGAAATGTGTCTGTAAACGCTAATATTAAGCTGTATACGTGTTTTTGTAACATTGTGGGATCTGATGATATTTTTGTATGAAATAAACCAATTTATCGACCATTCCTAATAGTAATTGTATTATCTAAACCTTGTAGGGTATTTTGCGCTAGAATACATAATCTTGCGCTCCAGTATGTGTTGTTACATATTTTATTTACCTAGATGATCTACAGAATGTTGTAACTTTGAGGCATTTTACATCTCAAATTTCTTATGAGGTGCGTACAGTATATTTTTTTACAGTTTTAGATGACCCATAAATGTGCCACGATGTTGAATATTTGAATAATGTAGATGCAATGTGTGTCTGTGTGTACCACTTTACTTCTGGCGGCTGGTTTCAATTATATATAAATATATCCTCAAATCGTTTGGTAAGCAACTGTCATTTTATAATCTGTTGCATACGAGAATGTTCTAGCAATAAAATGTTTGAAATATATAAACATATAATTTTTCCCTTTAAGAAAAATTTTGCACTTTTATTAATTAAAATGTTAATTGCATGACAAATTATCGAATATGCTATTTTGAACCATTTGTTTTTCATACAGCAATATAATATACTTAAAACAATCTGTGAATAAACGGTACAAACATGTACAAATCTGTGTTAAGTCAAAACATAACGTGGAAGTAATAATCTGCTTGGCGTAATTTTATCAAAGTCAGTTACAATAATGTTCCTCAAAAAGTCAGTTACAATTATTTTGTTCAATAATAATTATATTCGCATGGCAATAACATTGCAAATATATTATTGCATTCTGTTGCTCTTGTATATTCACGAAATTGGAACCATGTAAAAGAGGCTTTATAATGCTATTAGCAATTACTAGTTCTTTATTTAATTACTTATAATTACTAGTACTTTATTATTAGCATAATAAAACCTCATTTACATAGTGCCATTTTACAAATATTTGAGATTACTAATAGTAATTACTGTACCCACCAACTTATAGTTCATGATGTTCGTTGAGAACAGCCGTAAGATCGAGAGTATATTTTAAGCAATGTTGTTTGTTACAAGTGATGTCAATATTACACTGTTATGTAAAAAAATTTGAGAGTTGTTTTTCTGCCACGTCTTCAATGTTTATCTTGTAATGTTGTGGGGTGTAACCACCAGTTATACTATTGTAAATGTTAGCAATATCAACTAGACTTCATTTGGAGAAATATACTTGTCTTCCTTGTATTGTCGTGGCTCCAGTGGCCCACTACTGAGTATGGCTCCTCATGACTGAGGAAGACTAGAGCATGCTTCACCACGTTGCTCCTATGAGGACTGGTGGAGTTTGTGGTACTTACCATTATTTTCATGCCGTAACTCTCATCATCAAATACTAATTTGTAATTCTTGATATCGTCTTCATGTAAAAAATAGAAACATTAAAAAGTTGCATCTTGCTATCATTTACAGTAATTGTGTGCATGTATAATGTATAATTAAAAATAACAAAAGGCCTTAGATGTGTATAATTGTTATTTTCTATGGATAACATTTGTTTGAGCAAAGTTTATTGCTGTTGATGAAGATTGTTGGACGGACATAGTTTTCTATAAGCGTAACCTTATAGAATATTAATTTAGGGAGTTATTTGAACAATGTGATCAAGTAAAATTCGTTAAGTTTAATATTTTATTAAAATAGAGCATTGAATAGGCTATGTAAATATTTAACAAACACAAAATAAAATTATTAATTTACTATTAGTTTGTTTTCTTCACATATACCACCTCCTACCGTATTCTGACCACATGTAAAATATAGCTCTAAATAAATGACAAAATTTGGTCAATTTCTTTTCTTTGATCTTTGCAAAACCAATTTCAATTACAATATAATTGCGTCGAAACGTCAAATATGTTGGGTAATGTTATATTTTCATAAAAATCCTTAGCATAAATTCATTGTTATATTCCCATAACAGTGCTAAAGTTACATAGTCTCTGCAAATGCTAATTTAAAATAAATGTCACATGTATGCATGTAACATACGTGGCTTCATAACATCCTCAGGGATATGTATTATTGTATGCAAACATGTATGGGTGTTTCAAGAACAAAAAAAAATGGCTGTTGACAAAAATATGTTTCCAGAACTACAGTGACTTTCCTGTGAAAATCAATATACCACATAACTTTAAGAACCGTTGATATACACCATGTAGTATGCTCCACTTATTGTTCTTTCATGCTTAAATGAACAGGGCAAGACCAGGATTGTGGATAATTTAAAAAAGTTAGTCTCCGGCAAGCACAACCGCATGTAATACAGAATTCAATAGTTTTATTTATATCAGTAATATGATCTAAAATAACTACAAATGAAAAAAAATCCTTAATGTATTTGTTTTTTTTTTTTATTACATACTAGAAACTACCCTTACTTGTTTTTGGAAGATGATTTATCCAATGGTTCCACAGTTGCCATACTAATTTAAATTAAAAAAAATAGTGTATTTGCATCAGGGATCTGGAACCCAAGGAGGACCTACAGTTCTTCGCAATGGTAGGCCGTGACAACCAGATATAACTCTAATGGGTCTGGCCACAAAAGTTCAAATATGGTTGCAGTGGATATGTCCTTTACCCATCTACTATAATAATAATAGTGTATTTGGCTGGTATTAAAATGCAAAACAATTTACCAAATTTTTATTACAATTCATGTAGCACAATTTTATTTGCTAAGCAGAAAATTACATTTATTTTTCTAACTGCTCAAAATTCTTATCCAGATAATGCCACAAAGCATTAAACTTCTAATATTATTTGAACTAAGATACTTTAGCAAAGCTAACCAGAGACGAATTACAATCCATAGTCATTCAAATATTATGTTCAGTACGCAAAATTAGGTGATAGATAGTAAATAATGATAACTATGTACAGTATAAAATATAAATAATCTTATTTTAAACGCAAAGTATTATTAAATTCAAACTATTTACTTTGTTGCATCCAACTCATTTAAAATAGACACTAAATAATGTAGTCCAGGGTATTTGTTGACAGCAGTGGTCAGCGGAACATGCACTATGTTGTAAACATTGGCCACCAGGTAACCACCAATAGCACCTAGGTAGCATGGTATTGGCCATTTCTGCCATGGGGTATTCCAGTCCAAGGGGATTACGACAGCACCAAGCCATGCTCCCAACACCGTCATCATAGCATTATACACTAACATACTCGCAACACTGTCTTTGGAGAATTTTTTTATTCTGAATAACAACTGCATAGAGGGTTCTATTCCACTGTGTGCCACTAAGGGGAAAACTGCCAACACTGTCAGTAAGGCCGACAACATGAGTGTCTCCTCGTGGCAGTCCAGCACCGGCGCTCCGAACAAAATGATCCCCACGAAGAAACAACACATCAGGCCGAGCAGAAACACGAAAGTCCTGAGCATGTCACCGACTTTGTTTTTCCCTTTAGTTCGCTTCGCTTGTGCATCATTGCCAGAACTTAAATAGAACGACTTCATCAACTCTGCGATGAAGATAAGAACGAGAATGTAAAACGAAGATCCATTTCCGACAGAATACAGTAGCCCCTTGTAAGATATCACTGTAACTATTATTGGTAAATAAATGCATGTCACCAAGCTGCTAATGGTGACTTTTCGCAGTTCCAGCTGATTAACCAGAGGAAACATATTAATTTTATTTATTATATTTAATTAGTTTGCTTCTATAAATTCCATATAAATGCCTTTACTATTTCTTTCTTTAGCGTACTACAGTCATCTGTCACTCATATTCTGACTTTGAGTGACCGACTTCATACTTCGCTTTTCTTTTTTAAAAAAATTACGGTATTGACAATATAATATCTTGGGTGCATTCCGATATATATTGAAGCACAGTGTATTGCGAAGTTGTTTCTTTCCAATTATACTGATTACAATTTATTTTATGATTAGTTTATGATTGCTAAATGCAATTTCCCATGGATACATGGTAATAAATGTCTTCTGTTACTTTAATATTTACATTTTCACATTACAATAAACACAATTATAAAAATTTCCACAATTTTTTTACAGAAAATATCTTTCAATGACAATGACTCAATAACAATAATCACGTAATGAAAGCAGCGTAACTCGAAATTTCCAGTGCTCTATAATTATATATCAAACAACACTGAGAGCAGTTCAAAGATGCGACAATTTATGTAGTTATAATTATAATTTCATATGATACTGCGGTAAACAAATTTCTCCACTATAAGAGCACATAGTGCTCGCACTTCGCAGTGTGCATCAGAATACGACCCTTATTATTGTGTTGCACTTGTTTGTTGTACTGTAAGCTTCTAGTTCATAATATGTAGCAGGCAGGGTATTTTACATTGATCTATGATTAAACTATTTATACTAAGAGTTGGGGTGGAGTTATTTTTACAATATGTTTATAATTAATTACACATTTTAACAAATTTGAATTGGTTGAATTATTTTGGAACCAAAGTTATTTGAAATCTATGTATACTCTGTAGTCTAAAAATCTATGTTACGTTTATCCGAACGCAACAGCTGACATCTTTGACAATTTTATCAACATTACCAGTAAATAGAGATATCTTGTCCCGATACCCAGGTAACATTTCGACTAGTTTTATCAAAAGTTAATGGTTGTATTAGTATAAACTATTTCTTGAAAATAATATATAAACGTATACTCCTGTGATGAGTTTTTTTATAACTGTATAAAATTCTTAACTTCAAAATTTAACTCATTAGCACATTAAAGTAATCCTGAATATTGGGAAATGGTTGTTTTTAATATGACAACACTGTAGTATTGTGAAATCAAAATAAAAATTGGACGTGGTATTGTGAAGTCTCCGTGGCTCAGTGTTTCATTCATAGTCATTCCATATATTTCGATCGTACGGACGTAACTGATATGACAACACAAACTTTATAAATGAAGGGTCTCGGGAAACGAATCGCCAGTTAAAGTTTACCTGCGACGTTCGGCTACAGTGAGAGCCAACGTTAAAGCAAAAAGCATCGAACGACTTTAGCAATAAAGTAATACATAAGTTTCGTGTTTTACCTCGGTGCGTGTAATCGATTACATAAAATGCCGTGCCCCTTCCTGGGATCGCTGAACCAAGCGTTCGTGAGGAACTACGGAGGCGCCCTGCTCAAGCAATACGGAAACTACTGCCCCATCCTAGCTCGCGGATTTCGCTCGCTCGGCAACGACGAAACCAAGTGCCCGTTCATCCAGGAGAATGCGATCGTGTCGGAGGCGCCGCGAGAGATGACCGAAGACATCACGGAACCAGCGCAAGTCTATCAGTACGAGAAGTTCTTCCGGGATCAAATCGGAGCTAAGAAAAGGGACCATTCGTACAGGGTGTTTAGAAAGGTGTCGCGGTTGGCGGCGGAGGGGTCGTACCCTGCCGCCTTGGAGGGCGCGAGCAACCGTCGCGTGACCGTGTGGTGCGCCAACGACTACCTGGGCTCGTCGCGGCATCCGGCGGTGCAGGACGCGGCTGTGGCTGCAATCCGCGCGCATGGCACCGGTGCTGGCGGCACCAGGAACATCGCCGGGAACTCGCAGATGACCGAGAAGCTCGAGGCCGAGATAGCCCAGCTGCACAAGAAGCCCGCGGCTCTCATATTCAGCTCGTGCTTCGTCGCCAACGACGCCACCCTGTCCACCCTCGCGAAAATCCTGCCTGGTTGCATCATCTACTCCGACGCGGGTAACCACGCCTCCATGATCCAGGGAATCCGAAACAGTCGAGCTCCGAAACATATATTCAAACACAACGACCCGAACCACCTTCGAGAACTGCTCGCCTCGTCCCCAGAAGGAGTCCCCAAGCTGGTGGTGTTCGAGACGGTCCACTCTATGAGTGGAGCAATCTGTCCGTTAGAGGAGTTGTGTGACATCGCCCACGAGTACGGCGCCCTACCGTTCGTGGACGAGGTGCACGCCGTAGGACTGTACGGGAAGCACGGGGCCGGCGTTGCGGAGGAAAGGGGCTTGCAAAACAGGATCGACATAGTATCAGGGACGCTCGGCAAGGCTTACGGAAACGTCGGTGGATACATCGCAGGGTCGTCGTTGCTGGTGGACACGGTGCGGTCGCTAGCGCCCGGCTTCATCTTCACGACGGCGTTGCCGCCGCCCGTGCTGGCGGGCTCGCTCGCTGCCATCCGTCTGCTGGCGAGCGAGGAGGGACGCGCGCTGCGGGCGAAACACCAGGCGATCGTGCGGTACCTCAAGCTGTCGCTGCTGATCGCCGGTCTGCCGCAGATGCCGTCAGTAAGCCACATAGTGCCGGTGCCGATAGCGGGGGCTGCTACAGTGGCACGCGTGGCAGAGTCGCTCATGCGGCGGGGACACTACGTGCAGGCGATCAACTACCCGACGGTGGCCCGCGGCGAGGAGCGGCTGCGGTTCGCGCCGGGCCCGCACCACACGCCCGAGATGATCGACGACCTGGTCAGTGCACTCATCGAGGCGTTCCACGAGAACAATATAAGCTTTAATCAGTTTGTTGAGAACGGGGCGTGTCGCGAGTGCAGCAAGGAGTACCGAGCAGACATCGCTTACGAGGAACCCTACAGGTACCCCCTGCTGGCTGCGTAACACCCCATGACGTTCCTCAGCTATGAATGTTAATATTGTATAGTTTATTTGAATTGTCTATTTATGGTTTGTGGTTGTTATCGGTGGGGGAAATTAAAATGTTTGCGCATTGAAGTAACTTTTTTATTTAATGATCCGGGTAACAAGTGATGACATTGATTTTAACTGTATAACTGTTACATTAACCAGAAGAGCTGATATCGAACAAAATTGTCCATAACTTTTCACATTTGTACAAAGTTTTTGTAACAAGTCACCGGTCTCTAGACCCATTTACCACTGCTCATTCACCGTGTGAGGTGTGCCCAACATTGGAATATTGATTCAGTCCCAGTACTTTATAACACCATCCCAGCCAGCGGTGAGCAGCTTGCTGGGCTCGTGGGGATGCCACAGCGCTGAGATACACACTCCGTCATGGGCCTTCCACTTCTTGTATAGCTTTGTGGTCTTCCAGTCCCATATGTAGCACTTGCCATCAGCATCGCCAGACACCAGATAGCTGAAACAAGAAATTGATTATTAATAACTTACAATAAACAGAAATTGATAATGGCTTATATCTAAAATGTAAGGTTTGTTCCTGGGTGTGCCCAGGAAAAAAGGTGTGGTGTACCACACTGAGGTAGAATACAACATATTTAAGCTAATCCCTACTTATATTATAAAGTTCAATCAATTCATGTATCTTAATTTACAATACTTTTACTAACGTCATTTTTTAGAATCAACCATCGTTTCGGAAAGAAGCCATAATAATGAGAAAAACAAATGGCGAAAGAAACTCCTCTGCACATCTTTTCAATAATACATAAAATAATAACACAAAATTATTATAAAGAACAAACTTGGGTGGAACCGGTGGAATAAATACGAAACTATGTCTGTCTGTTACGATTTGACGCCCTTACTACTGAACCAATTTTCATGAAATTTGATACATAGCTAGACTTGACCTCGAGAAAGGAAGCCTTACCATAGGCTACCTTTTATCTTGTAAAAACTCTTGGTAGGGTTCAACCCTTCCTTCTCGAGAATAAAGTTTGAATTAAACCATAAAACTATAGGTATGCACATGTTAAGAAATAAATAACACTTGCTAGGTATCTCTGTTTAAAACCAACGGTTAAAGTGTTTGACCCAATCGAGATCTAGAGTTGACAAATACTGTGGTATTGGTGGTGGGTTTTGTCAAATAAGAATTATTATCGATATTGTAGATAATACATGAATAATACATACAAAAAAAATTCTTAACATTCATTGTTTATGATTATAATATAAAATTTAATATTATTTATGCAGTAGCAATAAATTTGTCCTCGTAGTACTTGATGCTGTCTGACGTCAAAATTAATTCGGTTGCCCCTTTATAACGCTATAATAAATAAATATCTTTGGCCAACTCACACACGGCCATCTGAACCCATAACGTTAGCTTGTACTATACTATGGTGATCAGACAACTGATAAACATACATATATACTTTTAAATACATACTTAAATAGATATTTCTATTAC
>DWJZ01004605.1:0-15126 GCA_018249125.1 Asbolis capucinus
CTTCCGAAGCGAAGCGAGGGCAGTTTCTATTAAATTATAATTATGTAAACGTGCACCAATGACATTTTCCAATAGGTACCTTAGTACAAAGTTGCAAAAAGTAAAGAATACCATCAAATATAATCAAGAATTTTCTTAGCAACATGAAACTTATCTACGTTTCAATCGACGATGGCTGGCTTTAAATAGATTATTTAAAGGTTGTATTTACACAAAGTACTTTGTATTTTGTAAACGTCCACGATAAAATATTTAAGGACGACACCGGCCATTAGTTATCCATTAACGACTAAATATTTCCGTACTTACCTCGCGTCGGCATTATCGCCGCGATCTGGAGATGCCTGTCTTGGTGGGTATGTAAATAAGCAAGTCTGAGAATCCTTGTAGTTCTTAAGGGGAATCATTCGTTCTTTCAGCCAACGATACAATCTATGATACAGAGGATGCGATCTTCGATGTTTACATTCGTTCATTCACCGTTATTTCGTACATTGGAAAATTGGGCTTTATGCCCGGTGTCCTCATAGAAGTTAAATTATAGCAAACTTGAAATACGTCAGTGACCATGAAGTAGGTGCACATCATCAACCATTACATCGGTTAATATTATTATGGCATCGGTTACAAGGAAAAACAATATGGAATATGGAGATCATGTAAATTGTTATAAAACTGTGATAAAGTATTTTATGTCATAGCCGATAAAGTAAAATTAACGACTTTTATTTTATGCCTTTAGTAAGGAAATGATCGGAAAATCGATTTGTTTCGATAAAAAAATCGAATATCAATCTACTTTGAAATAATATCGAATAACGAAATGACGATATCGAATACGACCGATAAAGGTTATTTCAAATCACTCTGAAGCGTAACTTTCTTTGAGAGAGGCCAAAGCCTAAGCATGATCGATTTGAAACTAGACAATATTTTCAAACGTTAAATTCGATGATCAAGGTTACAAGTTTAATGGGTTCACTGGTTAACATGGGATAGTTGAATATGTTTGTTTTTCCTACAGCGAGCTTCTCATGTATCGTTGTCGTGAAGAATGAATGTTCACCGTTAACGTTATCTGCGATCAGGGGCTCTCCGTCGAAGGCTGTATCATGTCTGAGTTACACGCGAGACGTCCTCTGGAAAAGCTCGAGTTTCGGCAACTTACCTGGAAAGATAAAAACGGATATGTTACAACCACGATCGAGTTGGTAAGATAAGATTTTTTCCTCACCTACGGACGATAATTTAAGCAAACCAAGTTTATGTTTGATACAGCTATGTTAATGGTCTACGCCACGAATTAGATTTATGTCAGAACGTGAAATGTTTATAACTAAATGAATATTTAACATTTGTAGACATTTTTCATTATTATTTAGATTACTGTTTTTGGTGAATATTTAAAACACAATTCATAGACATATTAGCCACCTAAAGATGTGGTTGCCTCGAAAAATCCGAATTTTCCCAAAGGATGATTAATTTTTTATTAGAATTTTAAGAACGAAAATTTAAAAAATGGTTTTGTGTTTAATGTCTATTTTAATAAAAGCAACGATGAAAACGAAATCAAATAAAACACATATATATTTAACCAAAACAGATAAACTGAGTTTATTCTATTTCCCACTCACTACCTATCAAGAACAGGTTATGACGTTGGCAAATAAAATAAATAACTTAATTAGTATAATGGGCTCTCCTTTATGTAAACATTATTGTGGAACCATAAAAATGTACGAAACGATGCTTTACGAGCGCGTTTATATACGAAAAACTAGAATTCTCATTTTAGAAATTTCATGCACCTTGTTAAAAGCTTTTATATTATTAATCAGCATCAATTATTAGAAACGGCTGTCTCTAGTTATTTCTGAGGGATTTGTGGTTTAACGTGTCATGGTTCTTATAATAACATGCTCAAACTATGAGAGATTAACCGAAAGAGCTATTAAAAAATTTGGATGTCCCTTATGATATGTTTATGTGGCTGACCGAAGATCTGATAAGATAAAATTTTAAGGAAGCAACTATCATCAGCCTAGACATATTAAAAGCAGTGTACCCACATAAATAAATTCGACGTCTGTCGGCGATTCCCAACAATCAATGATCCACGATATCGCGTCACCACGCAGTCACCGCTTCAATGACAAAAAAGTAGAAACAACACTCCCGGGAAGGCAACGGATAAATATATCAAATTGAAAACAATAGGAGACATCGAGATATCGCATCACACGCCGTAGCCCACAGACATATTTCAAAAACGGAGATCCAAAAACGAGTCACGAGAGTAAAAAAAAAGAAAAACCAAACGTCGAAAAAAATACGTGATGGGCATTAATTAAAACGGACCCACGACCAGGAATCCAGAAAAACAAAGAACTTAAACAAACCTTCGCAGTGGGAGCCCCCGCAATGATCATCATCTCACATTTTTAATCATCGGACATAAAATTTTATATTCCAATCGAAAATAAACCCTAAACTTATTAGTCTTAGAGGTGTATCTAAGTTGATCTGTCCGATAAAGAGCTGTTAAAGAATATTTTTTGGTTGGTTTGTCACCGTTGTTTTAATGGTATTACGCATTGAGGAAGGGTTATCTTGCGGATCCGATCTCTGGGGCCAGGTACGGACCAAGATTGATTGGGCACGACCCGACATTTTTATGCCCACAATCTCGGGTGTCGTCGACTTGGTTGTTAAGGAATAGGTTATTAAATTAGAGGTATCGATCAACCAAATAACGACTATTAACGCTGCTACGGACTCCATTGTAGATCAATGTCCCCAAGTTGATGCTCGTTCATTTTTGTTTCAAGTTCGTTGAAACAAATGAATTGAATGTGACTTTGAACGTCATCAAGATTGTGACGAGCATGTCATTTTAATTTTAGAAGTTTTATGTTTTTAAATGTTTATATGGGCTTACAATTTTATCTCCAAGTTCATTGAATTTTATATTTGAATAATTTTATTTTTATAAACAATCATCGTGAACATCAAAGTGACACTAATCGTGAAATATTAATGTAAGATGTTTTTACCAAAAATGGGAAACCTTTTTGCAGGAGACACGAGCGAAGTAACATTTTCAAAAAGTATGGAATTACTATTTATAAAAAGGATTGTAGATGATCACAAAAGCCTGGCACAGGACTCGAGTTTAATGCATACAATGGTTGTCAACACAGCGTTATTGTGCGACAGGCGGGCACGGTGACAGACAGACGTACAAAGGAACACCACCGTTTAGCGGTCCCTCCTGTGCTTAAGAATATATAGTCGATTTTTTATAGCTTTTTATGGAACGCTTTTAAGTTTTTTTTATGATAACACCACGCAATAATTGCCGGCTGTAAGCCTTGTGGGCGTTTTGTGTTATCAAAAATTTGCTGCCACGATGCTGCACATGCAATTTGTCACTTTGAGGTTGTGACTGGCATAAATATATTACAATATCATTTTTTACATACGTCAAGCTAGTACTTGCCCACTAGCCTCATCTGATGGTAAGTGCCGATATAGCATTCAGTCGATTTGTTCACTCATTGAATTTAAGAATTTAAGACCGCTGCTTTCTACTATAAGATTTCTGTTATAGTATTTTTTTTCTCCGTAGAGTATAGATATTATATTTAATCGTGAATAGACATTTTCAATACACCAAAATCCACGTATTTATAATACTTAATAAGATAAACTAGCAATTCCCATAATTGCAGGAGGCTAACAGAAGGTTACATATCATGATTAAGGAAATACTAACAAACCTCTCAAATTACAACAAACAACCAGATGACAACGACGATCATCACAGTTGAAAACGATGGAACGAAACTACAAACATAAAATAGAGATGATCGGACACCAGATCCTATCTGGATTACTGCACAATGCTATATTATATTACGGCATTCTGTACCTATATAGGAAAAAAATCCAAAAAACGACGCTGCAAAGGGGCGAACAATAGTCAATAGAGATTTAAGACGGGATTTCGATTCAAAAGGCCTTCGAAAGCTCTCATTGTTTCTGTGGAGCTTTTATAAAATTGGAATCTTGACGGAACTGGATTTGTGAGGGTGCGGCGACATTTACAGCGTTTAACTACGTTTATGTGTGTTACTGCTTATTGAAGTAAATTCCTTAACAATGTATTCGTGAATAATGTGTAATTTAATTTGACTCTCAATACTTAACGCGTTTTGTTTAACAGTTAACCTTAAAAATATGGAGAGAATAAAAGCGTTAAAGTTAAAAAATTACATATACCTAGAAACGTCATATTCATATATCAACGAAAGACCCCTATCTAGCTATATATATAGCAATAACTAGTGTAATAGGATTCTTATTGTCGCAAGAGGTTAAATAGAAGTAAAAACGCAGGGTCCAGTCGGAGATCTGATATTCCATTTGTCAGTATAATCTCAATAGCCGATACTTTAAATCTTTTTGTATTTATATTTATCGTCATTATCTTTCGCTCCCCAGTGACCGGGAAAACGCTCATCGCTACTTAGCCCGCTGACAATGAACCCTCAAGTAGACCCAGTTTATGTAAGGCTCTTTTGGCAGTCGGTCTTCTTTGTGCAAAGCCTGAAAAGGCGTGTGATCGCAGTACCGAGTAATGGCCGTTGTTTTTTTGTCACATATAAGATTTTTTGCGGCTTGCGCGATAAAAAGGCGGCGTTCGACGCCGTTGCGCCGGGCACCTCTTTCGTTTAATTGAATACTCTCCCGGTGAAAGGATATAATACATATTAATAATGAAACCGTAATAAGGACTTGTCTGAGTCCGATGTCCATATTTTTTAATACTTTTGAAGATTATTGTCATTGCCTGATGTCAAACAAACAAATTTTATGATATTAACAGTAAAGAGCGGAACTTATGTTTCCGTGTAAGTTTGTATAAATTACATGCATAACACAGAAAAAGTTAGATGGCAGTATCGACTTCTCGACTCAAGAATAAACTACCAGTCATAGAACAGTCTTCTTTATTTTGTTTAAGTATACGTACCAGTGTAACTATCGTATAATCACACAGAGCATATCAACTGCGATGTACAATAACAGATCAACAATTCACAGCATATCCGAGCCGCCGCATCCGATTTTCCAAATGACAGAGCTCGTAACAAGACACCGTTCGTCTACGGCAAGCGCACGTTGAAATCCAATCGATCGGAATACGGCTATCCCTTCAAAATATGATGTTGTCCGTTTGTGCGTAAGCGAATATGAGCGATACCGTGTTAGATAATATTAAGTGGAGGAGACAAAGGTCGGCGTGGACAAAGCGACGCTTAATCAAGATATCAGCTAGTGCTTGGTCCGAGAGGTTGACGCACAGCGATTACGATACGCATCTTTATTGCAATACCTGCGGCCGTGATACGTGATGAGGTATTATTTTTTAAATTAGTTTTCCTAAACTGCAGATTGTTTATTTCTCAACTACATTTTCCTTTCCTCTTTTTACCCTTCAGAGTCAATACCCTATGAAGTATATGATTACAGGGAGTTGAACTTATATTTTTGATAATTAAGAAAATACAACCCCTATTTTCACCCCTTCTCTTTATTCGCGAAAAAAATTTAACATGCAGCCAAAATTAGAACTAGAAGTCACATAGTCGTATGTCATACTAACATACCTTAACATTTACAGGTCTGAAATTTATATAATGCTCTACTTGTATATACATATATAGCTGTGTATTTCTTACAACTGGTAGTGTGTGTTATATATTGTTAATTTAATTACAGCTAAATACTACCTTTCTTGTTTTCAAAATCCTTTTTGTTACAACATTCGCCCCTCGAATAACTTAAACCACACGCGATACGATGCGCTGGCGCAGGATTAGTGCGACGCAGCCAAGCGCACGCGTGCACTAGACCTGATGTAATTCCGCCGGCGCCGCCGCTGGCGTACACCATACTGCAGCCTCAAGAAACTACGAAATTGTATTTTGAGAAGGGAATTGTATGGCGAATATAACATAACGAACTGAAGACTAATCATGATCCGAAATAAGACTATTATTATCATATAATATATAGTTTATTAGCACCTCGTGTGACTGGTAAACGCACCAAGATCGCGGATATCATTTCATAGCGATTTCCACAATTTACCGCTTTCACAAGGTGGTCCTTGTAATCTTAATATAACAAACTCTCGCAGAAAAGTGCCCGCTGTCACTTGGACCCAAACCTTTGTAAAACTACAAGACTACAAGTAGCAAGAACATACAATCAAATACACTCAAACGATGGACATTTCCTTCAGCAGTTTAGATAAGGTATATCTACCTGTTGCCCATTAAAAGTCATCATTACTGCCTAGCTGCAATGCAAGCACCTACCAGGCGTACAGCTTTGCGTAGGTGATGGCCTTAAAAACGATTAAAGTTGGAGAAACAAGAAATTGGATCCGTTTATTGCACGCTCTATGGGCGATGGCGTAAATACTCAATATGCAAACAAAGAATATATTACAAGGATTTCATGAAGTTCTGTGCGCATCGTCCGTTCGTACAGCTGTAGGTTCAAATTAAAATTTTATTTGACTGAGTCATCATACAATTCAGTATACCTAAATAATACTAGTGCTTCCAATTATTTCTTTTTTTACTGCTGTTGTTTCATGGATGGCATAGTCCATGCAACTCCGGTGGAAATATCGGCAATTCGGTATAACAATAAAAAAAGTTTAGTGTGATACAGAACACTAAACATCTCATGCCATTTCTTTAACAGCAGTGTCTAATATTACAAATACCTATTCAGTATCGACTAGGGCATAGTGAAGCGTTGTTGCTATACTAGGATTAACATTATTCGAGAACCAGAGAAATTATACTTAGCCATTATTATGTCGGTTCATGTAAAACCCACATTACTAATAAATGTAAAATTGTTCTGTTCATGTGTTTTAAGACATCTGCGCACCTCTAAATTGAGTACCACATTTGCATATGTATCAAAAACGATGCAGGGTACTTTATCGATTGTCGTATTTATCTTTAGGTCTTTATTTTTGTTGAAGCAGGATAAAATGCGTAATGTGGATTGTGAATTGCTATTTAAAAGGTCCCTGTTGTAAAATACTAGATGAATGTTACCTATAACGTGTTATTACACTGGTAAATTAAATAGGAACGCCTGGTGAAGTTTTAATAAAACACAAGACCTATGCTGAACACGCAATGGCGCGAGAGTTAAATATGGACATAAAAATTCGAATGAAGAATATTACATATGGTAAAGTCGGTTGGACATAAAGGAAGGACATCCCTAATGAAAGTAAAATTATTTTTATTTAAACCATTTTCACAAAAGATGAAATACTAAAATTGGGATTGTATCTCTACTAGTCCGATTGAAAATACCACTTTTAGGAATTAATAAACCAACATTGTAACATGACATAAGAAGAACCCCGTGAAATGCCATACCGATATCATGACAACATAATCGATAATAGTGTTGTTTATAAAAACATTTACTTATTACAACTTTTGCTTGTTTCAAAATAATGTGAACGACGATAATTACGCTATTAGCGTTAAATATGTGCGAATAAATATTAATATTGAGGTATGCCCTTCAGGTCTTAATGGTATTGAAGGTATGATGATATTAAAGGGTCTGACCTTAAAGGCTTTAAAGGTAAAGTAATGTAAACCTATTATCTTTGGTTATTGAGTAAACATCTCGTATGAACGTAAATAATACAGTTATGCGGACTAATTAAAATCATGTTCTATAAAAGACTAGCAATTTTCCAAGTGCAGATGCGCCCCGCCGTGATTTCATGCTTCGTGTTGGACTAGTCCTAAGGAACGACGCACACGTTGGTATTTAAGTATTCTTTCCTACTAATATTATTAAATGTAAAAGTTTGTGAACATTTTTGGATATTTTGATGTCCGTCTGTATTTGTCTGTCTTCAAAACTTGGCACACGGCTATCCGTGTAATACACATCCAGGAAATGATCATATGATATAAATATAGGATAGAGATGGATTATAGTCTGGAATAAAGTATAGGATAATTTTTATCAACACATGACGCGGGCGACGACAGAAATAATTGGTCTACATATTATTCTTGAATTAACTGACAGACGAAGTTACCTTCTTATTAGGTGACTTGTCAGCTTCGCGAGTAAATACCAAGATTATGACAGAAAGTACCTACCCAATGATTTTAAAAAAAGCAAGATCCTCGGGGGCTTCGAATAAGAATTAATCATGAGCAAGACTGGGAAACTTATAACATGAATAATACAAGTGTTGTTTATTACGTTATTTTATTACTGGTAACATTAACATTATCTTCCATGAAGAGCTCTTATTTCTTAGAACCTTCTTTCTTGAGTTAGCAACCAAACGATTCGTCGTTGTCGTTAAGCCCCCGGTTAAGGTAACAATAACCTTCTATTATCATTTCTCTCGTCTGCCCCGTTTTCGACAGTTTCTGTTAAATAAATCAATCCATTAATCTAGCCCCGTCACAAGGATCGTGTGTGTTTGTCCTTATGAGTGATCAACTTTCTGGACGATATATCATACTACTTACGACGTCACGACGCAATCAATCCATCGACAAATTCCTCGCGACATCACTACGCCGCAGGGCGTTCCGGCCCCGCCCACTCGGTGCGCGCCCGAGTAATTACCATGCGTCCCTTTCACACCTATACGCGTACAACAATTAGTTCCTTTACATTTCATTCCCTCAATTCCCATAGAGATGTCGATAACAAGAATGACTTACAAGACAGTCGATGTGGTGGTTTTAAGAGATCATGTGCTACATGAAAAACGTAAAATCACTTTGTTGTCCCTCTACCTGTTTATCAAAGTCCTATTTTCTCAAAAACACGTGGATGTATCAAATAGAAATTAGATAATAGACATGTACCTTGTGTGTTGTAAATACAGATGTGAAAGCTTTTGAATTATCGCCATCGAAACATTTGGCCACTTACACCGTATACTCAAATTCTACAGTCACATGTGAATCAATATGCGCTTAATGCATATAAGATACCTAGGGAAGTTCTTCCAGCTTAACATGTTCATGCACGTTCTGCGTGAAATGTCTTCCCCGTGCTTGAGAATCATATCTTCTTTGGCCAGTATCCTGTTAATGACACCCCTGATGTTGTTAACGGGCATCGTTTACGATCAGTTCATTTATTTGTCCCTAAACTACTTAGGTATGACATTTATAAAGAACCTAAGTATTGATAATAAAAGAGTGTTATTTTGGAAAGTGTACGTACTTTTTTAAAATCATGGATGACGTTGACATTTTACTGACGCAACAACATACCATTAGCGCTTATCAAACGGCTTTAAAAAATTACGTCAATATTCGCGCCAATTTCGCAGCTGCCAGCACAGTTGTCAGTGATTTCGTTTTTTTTCAACGCTCATGGCGTTGACAGCTGGAGGTGGTTAATCATGCGACGTCAACTAATCTGAGGAATTAAGAGCTTAGTGGTTGTGGTTACGTCGAACGTAGTCTGGGACTTTGAGGTAACCGTGTCGACAGAGATTACGAGAAATCGTTTAGTGAATTTATTACAATGGGTTAAGGTTATGACGATCCTTATATTGTAGTTGTAGTCGGACAGTTAAAAATAGATAAGTAAGTATAGTTGTAACCTAGTTATAGTCTACTATAGAGCATGAAACTCCTGAGGAGGCATAAAGTATACTCTTCTTCTATGTAGGTACTGAAGCCATCTTAAATGATCTCCAAATTACGGAAGCCTTCATACTCATAAATGGTTTAGCAATAGGGGTCACCCATCAGCTTAAGTCAGCTGATCACTTTCAGTAGTCACACGCTATCAGGCTGTGACCGATACAAAAATAGATGAGTGAAGGTTTTTAATCAAGTGAGATTTCGTTTTAGTAACCTAGCTATCTGCGAAAAATTTAAAAATGTTAATGTAACTACCAACAAAAAAGGTGGGGTTGTACAGTGTGTTCATTACAAATTCAGTTATAATGTAACTATACTGAGAATCATTGCCAAGAAGACGGTTTGAATATTTACTTATTTAAATACTTTTTACTGTTACCACGTCCATGTATTGCATCCCTCTGGTCAAACCCCTTCTTCTCCCCTTCACAATCAACATCACGTCTAGTGGATGAAAACGAAATATGCTTATATGTTTGATAATAAACAACTTTCATCCTCTATTTCAATCTCTTCAAGCCCTTTTTCCCAAAAAAACAATATGGTTTTCATCAACCTCTATTCTATCTCAGAGCCTAGTTTCCTCAAAATTTGTTCAGTTTATACGTGCAAAGGTAAAGACAGACAAAGAGAGTTGCATTTATAATATAAGTAAGAATTATTATTCACGTTGTTGTGATACAAATCAACATTTAATTTAATTGTAGTTGTGTATTTTAGGGTTTTAAAACATCTAACGGCTGTCAATTTAGTTTAGTTGCAACAAGTTGTCATGGCTCGCTGTTCGTCATTCGTTCGCTTGCATAGAAAATCTCTCAAGCGATTAATATCTTAAACGCGATTAACGTCATAATGACATTAACATACATTTTTTAATGTTTTATTGTGTAAATGGTATGATTGATGATGTTTTTATTTGAAAGAAGGTATTGACAAAAGTATTATAGATATACAGTACCTAAACAGCTTTTCTAGGCACGTATAGGGTACCTATCGAAGTAGGGACTTTCTTAGCAGACCTAAATATACCTATTGTTAACAAAATAAGAATTCCGTTTTCCAATTTACCGATGGAGCCATGTATGTAACGAGGCACAGGAAACAAACTACAGAGGCATCCTTAATTTGTAGATCAGAATATATTTACTTACTTTTTACAAAATGTTTTCAAATTTAGTTATTAGTGGAGCCATCAATGTAAGTAAAGAGACAAAGTTACAAATTTACTATACTGTATCTAATATTTCACGGTGTCAGAGTCAAGTGTAGTGTGAAGTGTGCGGACGTACGCGGGCACGTGGCGACAACCGACTTGGACGTTGGCAATCGCATGGTTCGACGGCTTTTATTACTGGTGGCGGCAGCGTAGATTACTCTATAGAGTTCTAACAAACTTAAAAGTGTGATATTGCACAATATCGGAAATGGTTAATTATCAAACAAGTCACTGCGGAAATTGTACCATAACATACCCATTGCTTATCTTAGACAAGATCAAATCTATCACTCGTAGTAGTTTTTGTCATAACATAGGTAATTGTGAACAGATGAAATAAATAATTATCTACTAATTCAATAAAATGAATGAGACTTTACGAAAAACAATTACAGAAATTACCTATAGACAGGACCAAAACGAAAATAACTTCAAAAGAACCTACCAATATGAGTGCAAAAAAATTTACTTGTTTATTAATTATTAAATCAAAATGGAAATATTTAAAATAAGCAAAACATGATTTAATAATGTCATTTTCAATCAGATCATGGACCATAGAGTGGTACCAGGCGCACATAATTCAATAAGCGCACGCCGAGGGCCTCAAATGAAAACTAATGTCCTCGCAGGGTGCTTCGAGCCGGAAATAACTCCGAATGCAATCTAATTAGAAATACCCTCCTGTAACGCAGATGGATAATAATAAAACATTGAGAGAACGTGCCAGAAATATAAAAATTGTTAATAATTGAAGAATACCGAAATTATTGTACCAGGTCCTCATAACAGTAGAACTTGATAATGAAGATTAAATTGAAGAGCAAAAGACTGGGAAACTTAAATCATATACGTAAGACAGTTCTTGTGAACAAAAAAGTGGATGAGATTGTCAGTTTTCTTATACGAGCCTCACGTACGTGACATTCTAAAATTTCGGGCCGTAACCTTTTTTTTAATGTCAAAATATGCAATTTTTGTGAAACTTACGTAAAAATCGAAATTATTATTTCGGCACATAAATTGTTTACAAGATATTTACAGATAAGAAAAACGGACAATACAATAAGGTATTATAATAAGCTCGTAATGCTTCAACAGACACACCGTCTTGATAATGTATTTCTGTTTACGCCTTTGTAGATAATCGCTTAAGTATTTTGTTAAAACACAAAGTAAAAATAAGTTATTTAATTAATTTATTAAATAATAACTTAATACACAACCAAACAGATTTTATTACTTTTTCTTCAAGGGAGACGTAACGGGCCGTCTTGCTAAATCGCTTTTTATCCATTTAAGATTGAAGGTTATCAAAACGCATTCGCGAAACTCACAAATCATCATCCATCGCGGGGGCTTCTTGTAATCACTTTAGAAATGCACTCTATGTAATCTAGTTACAACCCCAATCTCCAGTTGTCCCCAAGCCCCAATATAGCAACGCTCGGGACCCCACGACCCGGTCCGGCTCATTAGCCCTGCATCTAATCTAATTCCGATTTCATTACAGCTGCCCCAATGTTTTGATGTCTGTTTCGTGTTTGTCTCTTCGGAAATGTCTTGTTAGCTGTGGCAATTTCATTAATTTATTATGCATTTTAGATTTTTTGTTGTAGATGTAGAGCATTTTGTTGTGAGCTAGCGTAGATGTATCGAGTAGCCGTATCGATTGCTTGTTAAATAGCCAGCATAATGATGGGAAGTTGTAGGAATCGCGTAAGTTGCGTGCATCACAAACACGAAACGGATGACAAATACATTGTCGGCCACTAAATTTTTGAAAGGTACATACATATGTACATTCAAACCATTTTTAACTAACTCCGCCAGTTTTATCAGAGCAGAGTCGCTGAGAGTCAAGACCAAGGCGAATACCTTCCGCTGCTTGTGATTGCGATCGGCCGGCGCTCCAAGTCGTTGATTTATCAATCAAACCGCGAGCCAGTCGTTAGTGATCCTCTGAGAGACCGACAAACACGCCGACAAAGCGACAATGTACTATGGAGTATAAGTAATTATTTGTAAGTAGTAGTAGTACCTATTAGGGTTTTCCTTACTAATATTATAAATGTGAGTAACTCTGTCTGTCGGCTAACTTTCACGTTTAAACTACTGAACCGATATTGATTAAATTTGTACAGAGGTAGAACTTTTAACTTTACAGTACGACACACTAGTAACTCGAGCATTGCCAAATACTATGTGAACATGAAGCATTCTTCATTTTATCGTATAATACAGTTTTTGTTAAAACACCCCCTCGACATAATGATCAACAATGCATACTTATATCATAAAATACTATTACCAAGTTATAAGCTATTTTAAGTTTGCCATACATAGCGGACTTAGGGAAATCCCTTTCCTAAAATAATTTGCGTCAGTTTTGCTTAGCACTACTAAGGAAGTCTTAGGCAGAGATCGTTTCGTACGTGCCTAAGAGTTTCCTCATCTCCATCGACTAATACCTATCCATCGATATCTACATACAGACACGTATCTACTCTTACCAACACTATGATTTATGCCCCCGCGATGCGCCCGAGCACGCACTACCTACTATAAATTATTATCGGTAATGATCTACGCGATGATTTATCGTCACGATAAATAAATCGATGCGCAACCGAATAATATATCGGCGTGATTGAAATACGAAATCAATCGGACCAGCGTGGATTGATGACAGTTCGGAACCAGCGTAGAAATGATACACGTATACTGATAGAATTTTTTACTGTTAATTTCAACCGCAAGTCAACGTACATATTTAATGGTTGAGGTTGTACTAAATGTAGAGTGAAATTATAAGGAAGTGAGGGTTGAATTGAAATCCTTTTAAAATCAGATACCATAAGCCAACATTTAGAAAACCAAACATTTCATCGCTTTTAATATAATTTACTTTGAATCCCAAATTCATTAAATTCGGAACACATGAAATAATATCTTTATAAAGAATTAGTTGTACCTGGCGCGCGTTGCCACGCATCAACCCATCAACCATGTGTCCGATCGATACAATTTTGGTACAAAAATTTCAGAGGATTCTGCACAAAGTTGCAAAAGACATCAGTGCACTATCTCCTATCATTTCAGAGTCTATAAAGGACAAACAAACATGGATTTATATACATATATTTATAAATAAATTACAAGCAAAACTTTAACTTTGCTAAATTATTTGCTTGTTATATGTATGTACATAATATGTATATTGTAAGAGTTATTCTGTGGTTAGTTACATTTGACGTTGAAGTCTTTAAGAGCGACGCAGAGCCGTGTGACTGGCAGGACTATGGTTTTATCTTGCATTCAGAAGGCCTCCAGAATTGTTTTTGCTCGAATTTCGCATTTAATTCGACTATTTCGGTTGTGCCAAAGCCGTCGAACGCAAACCATTTAAACTTCGCTCTCGTTTCGTTACGATGGTATTTTAATGGGTGCTACGTGAAGACCGGCGGTAGTTAGGGTTGCTGCGTATTGCAGGGTTGTCAAGTAAGAATATGACTTGTAATTTGAATTGATCTAGCTTTAGATTTGAAATCATGCATATCATATCAGTAATATATTATCAGTAGTATCAATCATATCATATCAATATCAATTCAAATTGAAATTGTTAATGATATAAATAAAAAACTTGTAATAATATGTAAAGTTAATTATTTTAGCCTGAGATTCTATTGTATTTTTTCAACGTTATTACGTACCAGTTTTCGTAAAATAATGAAATATATGTATATACAAATTATTTATATTGTATTGCTGTAGTTATACAAATGTGAACAAAAACAGAAAAAAAATTGTTCCTGCCAAGTAAATCCTATATGTAGTTTTTTTAGTAAAGACTAGCCACTTACACACTAAACAACGTATGCGGGGTAAATTCCTCCCCTTAATGGTCTACGTGGATGCCCGAGGGAACGACGGAATTTAACGACTGCTAACGAGAACAGCCAGCACCCAAGGCTTTAGTTGCACTCGGAAGTACCTACCAAAGCGACGAAGAAATATTGACACTAACGGTCGTCTAAGGCCTACACAATAAAAAAAACTAAAAAATACTTCGTCGGATAAAATGATTTACGAGGGTCAAACTGAAAGTTCTTAGAAAATCAAAAACTAAGTAAACTAACAAGTTATTGATTTTATTATAAC
>DWJZ01004606.1:0-15126 GCA_018249125.1 Asbolis capucinus
AAAAACGACATGATGATGTAACTATGTACTCTACTACCGACACCAGATGTCTCACAGATATCATTAGCGTCGTACTTTCTTAATATCATATTTTATTTATTTATTATTTGTGTACAAATTAAAAATATTTAAAATGATAAATAAATATTAATAAAAATATTAAAAAGGACAAATAAGGAAATTTTATTTGATTTGATAAATATAAAAATATGATATAAAAAAGTACTTATCTCTTACGAAATTTCTTCCAGCACACCTGCGACTAGAAAGGTGACAGTACAATGGCAGCTTTCACATTATACTAAATTTAACAGAATAAATAAATCGTATCTTAAAAAATTTATAAATATTAAAATTTTGAATAAGTTGTAACGATGTTATAGTGGTAACAAACTATTGTACTATATATTACACCGTGTATAATACATAGATAGTACGTACATACTACTTATTTATACTAATATTATAACGCTGAAGTTGTCTGCTGTCTGTTCGGACGCGCAAATCTCAGGAACTTTTACTAAACTTCCATTTACTAAGGAAGTTTAAGGGCTATAGGCTTTACAATATTACGCTATAACCACTAGGAGCTGATTAATAAAAAATATTACAAAAACGAAAGAAAATACTATTTTTAGGAATTAAGTATTTTTTTCTTTATTTTTTTTTTACCATGAATAAGTTAGCGCTTGACTACGATCCCATCTGTTGGTCAGTGGCGATGAAGTTTTTGATGGTAAAGCGCACTAAATAGAAGCCTATTCACTCTTGACTTGAAGACATTTACATTGTAATCGAACGGAACACCGACACCGGGAACTTATTTCAGTCCTTAGCGGTACGGATGATAAAAGAAGAGGCGAAGCGCGTCGTTCGTACTGGTGGGATATTAACGACGAAGGATACCCGGCGTGCGTCGGCTAACGCAGGTGAACCCGCGGGGCACAGCTAGTATACAAATATTACTTTAAAATAATACTAATAGACTATATGTACTATAACTGTAATGATATTAAAACGAGTACTGCTGTAAAGTACTACAAAATACATACATTTTAGAGATACGAGGCAGTGAAAGTATGACGACATGACGACGAAGTGACATTCGATACAATCGTTGTCTGTGGCATGCTCGTGCAAGCTTGCAATTATTATTGTATCTTCCTTTTAGTCTACATGAGCTGGATTTTTCTTATCCAGCAATTGTTTGTGAACCTGACTGAAATATATTGTTGCTGTACTTACGAATAATTTAATATGTACAAGTGAGGTTAGCGACTTATAATTACATTTTTACCAATTCAGCATATTTAATTAACATACTTTTTGAAGATATCGTTTTGATGATAATTTGTTTATATGGATGTTTGTTCTTGGGTGTTATTTGTAAATAACCGAGTTGATTTGATGTGTTTTGTGATGTCCAGGCCCTTGATACAAATACTTTTTCTGTTATCATTAACGCCAAACACCAGTTCTAAATTGTACGGAAATGACATTTGGTTCATAAAATATGGCGTCTGGTTTTTGTAGTTCTCGGGCGCAGGCCACGTGTGACAGGAGAAACCCTAGTTCTGTGTCGTAAGTGTAAAAGCGTTTTATTTATTTATTTACTTACCAGTACAGAGTGTGTGGCAGGCTCGAGCGTTTCGAGCGTTTCGAGCGGCGCGACGGGCGGCGCGGGCAGACGCGCGTGCACCGGCGTGGCGGCGGGCGCGGCTGGCGCGGGCGGCTCCTCCAGGCATTGCTGACCAACAACAAAAACACAACTCAACACAAAGGCCCTGTTTGATACCGCTAAAAGCTGTCAAATAATTTATTTTTGCATAACAGGCAAACGATCAACTGGGTCATCGTATTGTACTCGACTGTGAAAGGAGGAATCATTTGGCGGCCAATCCAAGGATGAGGATGGCCGATCACGGTCTTGACAAAGAGATTATAATTGTTCCGCGAGGTTTGCTACCGAGCAGCTGACTTTAGCCGCAACTGTATTGTCACAACTGTAAATGTAGCGTGGCAAATGTACCAACTTTTAACATATTTGTCGAACTGTCAGCACTAGAAATAGGCTCCTAATATTTACCGATTCAGAACAAAGGAGCGTTAGTATTTCCCGTGTGCAAATTCGATCGCAACGTTTACTATGCAAAGTTGGCAATTTTTGAAGAGAATAGCACTATATTAACTACGTCACTTGTATTCGTGCATGCTGTTGTCTACAGTAAATATGTAAATTTCAATATACTTCTCATAATTTAAGCGACAATCGAACTCACTTATTCTTTTCAAAGGTACTAAACTTCTCTAAACTACTTGTAGGTTACATGTTACATTAAAACGTTTTTGTAGTATTTTCATAGACACTTGGAAATCGTCTATTTCCACGACCTAAGGACATACTTAACATCAGCATTGTTTACTTCCTGATCCATTGTTTCACCACACTCCCTGATGCTATAACGCTCGCGCTGTTTACGGTGCTATACGAAAATGTCTTCTAGCAGCAATATCATAGGTGCATCCTATCGCTACCAGTAACACTGGATTATGAACCGTATCCTCTAGTTTTAAGACTTAAATTAGATTGAAAGGTCGCGATGACTAAGCATCGGTCCCCTTGCAACCTGATCAAATTAATAAGATGACAGTGACACTTGGTACACACCGTCCTGCAAATTATTGGACTAATATCCAGCGGGGAACAGAACGACACAATTAATACTGCATAATTGGCTTCAAGCTGGAGCCACGTAGAATACTGATCGAAGTGTCAGACTTGGTAAACCTTAGAAAAAAAATGAATGTCGAATATATCAGAGATCTACTAGGGTTAAGGTGATTTACTTCACCTCAGCTATCATTGGCTGTGATGAAGTATGCTGTCGATTATTCTATTGCAGTTCAGCGGATTTAAAGCTCTCAAGGTAAGGAAAATATTCGTATATGTATAAAGCCGACACTTACTCCCGGACATGTATCTGAATGCATGGCGTGGATTCCTCATTACTACAGTTACTAACTCTTCATCAATCATTTAATAATAGTTTACTTCATAATTTCGCAGGTCGTCTTAGAAAAACAAAACTTTAAAAGATCTGGAAGAAGTGTAATTCCGCGGACCAAGCGCGGAGACTAGTTAAACAATAACAAAAATGAAGGCCTTTTATTTTAATAGTAGCTTTAAGACTTAATACGAACAAAACAAATCGAGAATTCCGAATTAAAAAGCCAACTAGACACTTATAATTCTAAACACGCCAGTAAAGATTTCGATAACAATGTTACGTAACAGTCGGCCGCTATCAAACATTTGAGAGTTTAAAAACTATAAAATACTTACCTGTAAATGATGTAAGAGATCCGTAGAGACGTTCTCTTCGTTGGACACTTCCCTTTCCAATTTAATAGGCAGAAGTTGCGACGAGAGTTGCTGGAAAAGTATATTTATAAAATGACCTTCTAAGTAATTGTTATGTAACTAGCCTCTTGGCGTCTAGTTAGCCAACGATTATCATTCAAAAATATTACAAATCGATGTATTTATTACCTAATGAAACGTTAAAGATTTGTCATTAACTAATTTAATTAAGTTTTAGTTGAGCTGATATCATTTAAAATTTATCAATATTTTAAAGCTCGCTTTACCTTGGCTTCAACCCATCATTGGCCCACTACTGGGCACGGGTCTCTCCGGGTACTGAGAAGACCTAGAGCAAGATTCACCACGCTGCTCCAATGCGGATTAGTGAAAGGGTTAGTAGTTAAACCGCGTGTTGGAAGTTTTTATGCCGCCCGACGGCTTTCGCCATGGCTTAACGATTGCTATCTAACGACAACAACCGGGATCGACGGCTACGGAATCAAGTCGCCAGGCTGCAAACGCTTCAGTTACCCGTAGGGGTAGAACCTCTTAATTTGGTTATTATAAACCATTTTTTTTTAAGTTTTCTGTTATAATTTAAGCCAAACGCTAGCTTCGAAATATATGGGAATGAAATTCTCTACTTCAACGTTTGACGTGACTTTCTTATTTCTACTAGGGGCAGATCAGTAGCTCCAGCTGAATGTATCCCACAAGTGAGTCAGCAACGCGTTGCTAATCATAGGTTGACATTAGCTTACTAAGTATTATATCGATAGTACGTAATTCCATATAACAATATCTAAATGAAACAGTGCAATTATGTATTTTAGCAATTTCTCTGAATACGTCTGTGTGTTTGTACTGATCCGGCTTCTGACTCAGGGAGGGAGGCCCTAAGGGGACCTAAAAGGGCTGGATAGTATTTATTTCTGGATTTAAGTGATAATTGGCCATGGACATTAGCAACATTAAACTGGGGTGTCGCTAACGCGTTGCCTGCCAGGGAGGAAGTAATAGACCCGCAAAAGTAGGACAGACAAAGAGCCAAGGAAAGCAGTACATTGCTGAAGAAACCGGAATCAATAAAGTGTCAAATGACCCCATACACCAAAAAATGCCGTTTCAGGGCTGGTGATAGATGAATAATGGGACCGAGGATGAATGAAAAATGGGAAGCTGTACATACCTGATGAGTGATGTAGGGCGGACGATACTGCGAGTCCTCGTCGTCGGATGATGGCTCGCACTTGACCAGCCTCGGCCCTGGCTGCGGCCCCGGCATCTCCTGCCGCGCGGCGCGTTATCGGTTTAATTTGGAAGTTAGTCAACTAATGATGATTAATTTACAAGGCGTAATTTAACTCATTAAGTATACTCATTTTTGATAACAATGGCGACCAAAAAAGTGGGTAATTTTAAGTTAAGGTAACTTCTGTAATGATTAGTTCAAGCAACTTGTTTCATTAACGGTGTACATTCTACAGACAATCGTGTTCCGAATTCAGAACAATACAAAACCTCATTTTTCCTCCGAATGTCGCCAACGAACTCTCGCCGTCCTATACACAGCTTTACATAGGCAATTAGACAAAAGGAAACGAGGTTTATTGAATTTTTCTCGATTGGTGCACAAATGAAGAGTGCAAAGCTGATTCCCCTCTCTTTCTGGCGGCCGCAAGCCGAGGCCAGCGTCTCGCGAGGACTTTTATTTTATTTTCCTCGTCCACGGTCCATGGCCGGCAACGGATCATCGTGTGTGTAATGTGAACTTTTGCTTCGAGTGAAACTTCGCGAAAGCTAGACGTAAGTTCCCGCAAATCCAATTCAAAACTTTATAGTAACTAGAAAACAGTAGATAATACTATAAACTTCGATATCGGACCTAACGGTCGGCACGCTAGGTGTATAATCGTGCGCCGCCACCTGCCCCGCGAACGAGAGGAGAGGAATAGTGAACGTAAGTTGCGCAGTTAACCCTCTCGCGGTCCTCCCGTACTCTATTCGAGGATGGCGCTCACGCGGTACGGCTGCGCTGCGAGCGGCGGTCGCTCGCGACGTCTTGGCGGGCGAACGAGTACAAAGCGGAGACGATAAACGTGAGGGAAGCGAGATCGAAGACGAGGGCGCGAAATGAGTTAACTCACCTAGTCGGTCAGCGGAGACCGGCCCAAGCACCCGGCGCGCTTCGCCGCAGGGCGCGCTTCGCTTGCACTGCGCTCCGCTGCACGGTGACCTTCGGGAGACGATGAGATGTCGCAAATGAAAGTGAATTCGGCATACACCCGGCCGACTCTGCGTCGCTGCGTGGCGCATGTTTAGGAGGTGCAGGGCGGGCGCGTGCTGATTTTTTTCCGCGCCGAAGAAATAAAAACAAACGCCTTTTTGCCGGGAACCGGCCGAGCGGCGCGTCGGCCCAGCTCCCCCTCGCCGCCGCTTCTCGACGAAAATAAACATCTAAAACTACGTCGGCCGCCACTCTTACTACGGAAGGTTAGCGTTGGAGCGGTCGTGGCCAAGTTAAATGTTTCGGAAGTGGCCTACGACGCGATCGTACAAAATAGGCGATAGCCGGTAGCACGGGGGGTGGTGGGTAGATGCAATATAGGTATGGATGGCACAGCCGGCTGGGGGCTGAGGGTGGAGGGTGGCGAGACGCCCGACCGGTCGGCGCCCCGCGCGGCGCCTTCTCTCTCCGCTCCGATTGATTTTTATTACAAGAATTTCACTTGTGTTTTTTTGTTTCCCGCACACCGAGAAGGCTCGGGACCGGCAACGCACACAGATGAGATTCATATAATTCGTTTGTACGAACTCGCTAATGCTATTGATTTTTATAACGAAGAGACACTGCTTTGAACAGAACAAACGGAAGTTTTAGGTAGGCGGCTACATAACTGTAGATAGGCACGCAACAAATTTTAAATTAACTTTATACCAAATAAAATATTGCATATTAACTTAATAACATTAAAACATGAGAAAAAAATGTTACAATTAATAATTTTCCCGTTTCATTTCTAAATATGTTATCGTTAACCTGTGATACGACCTAATTTTGTAAGGCACCAAGCTATCAAACACTATATATTAAACATCCTGACGTGATAGTGGAACTGCGTTCTCCTAAAGGTTCAAGTTCATTTTGCTCATACCTGTAGGTACTTCACGGATGAAGAATGAAATGACGAGATTGCTACGAGTAATAAAGATACCTATCTGAAACGTTCATAGCCTGACGGTTTGTTTCCGTCAGAAGTGATCGGTAAAGTAAGAAGTAAGAACAATTAGTTAGGCCGCATGTAAATACTTTGAAACTCGAACCTTAACTGTCAGTTAAACGCTCATCATATGGTGTAACCGGCCTTGAAGTATCCAGATATTGGCAAATTATTAATGTACCCACATGTCTTTGTATATAATATTAATGTACCCACATGTCTTTGTATATAATTATTAATGTACCCACATGTCTTTGTATATAATTATTAATGTACCCACATGTCTTTATATATAATTATTAATATACCCACATGTCTTTGTATATAATTATTAATGTACTCACATGTCTTTGTATATATATGTCATATATGTATATATCATAAAACAAATACAGCGTTTTGTATACTTGATAAGCTAACTCCACAATTCTGCATTGGAGCAGCCTGGTATTTATGCCCTAGGCTTCTTCAGTCATGAGACCTCAATTGAACCAGTATGTCTTAAAGCCAACCTAATTGAAACCATAATTAATCTATTTTAAACTGGAACTAAATAACTAAGGAATGTTCAATAAGTAATCAATTTATCCATTAATGTTCAAAACGAAAAATCTTAATTATGTCGAATCTTGAAAATCTTTTGTATTTCAAGTTTGTGAACAGTACATACACGTTTTTATAAAGGTGAAGAGTTTGTTCGTTTGAAAACGTTAACCTCGGGAAGCAGGCTGGGTAATATATGTATGTATAATATATAATTGAAAATTCTTTTTGCTTTGGATAATTTATTTTATTTTTAAACAAAATTGTCCTTGACATAATTAGATTTCAATGAATATCTTAGCAGATATCATAGTTTCAAAACAAAACTGTAGTGGGCTTGCGACCACTCGGCCAACGAGGCGGGCATCTTTGCCGCGCGGGTTAAACCGCGGGGCAATGCTAGTATAAATATAAAAATGTTGGGAATTTGGGATGCTGAGATACAAAACACCATTACACTGCACAGTCCAAAATAATCAGAAATGTCAACATTCTTGGATAAATGTTTATAAGCTGCATACTGCATAATTTGATTGCGCTTTGTTGACACAACACATTATGAGCCCGGAAATGAAGATTTGTTTATGTAAATTATAAATAACCGCAAGCCGACGCATGCTGGAAAGAGAAGTGGCCCTACATGCCTTCCACATTACAATTAAAAATTCCTCTTACGAAATTAAACAATCAATTATACAGGCCATGGTCCACCACGCTGGCCAACACACTCACATCACACACCTTCGAGAACTGATCAATCACCAAACACGTTTATAATCCACTAGGATCCGCCTATGCCTTCACCCGCATAATATGTTAGAATGGATATGAAAACGTTATACCTTAGTCTATTTAGTCCAGATTATAGTCTATCTTTGTGCCAAATTTCATTTAGATCCGTTCAGTAGTTTTTGCGTGAAAGAGTAACAAACATTTATAATATTAGTAGAATTTATTTTTCATCTCGACAGAACTTGTAATTGATGTATAAAAATATTAAGTACTGTTAACGTTTTATTTCAGTTACTTTGACAAATCTCGCGCTTTATGATACTGCAACTTCAGTTTGTCACGGCCAGCCAATATATTAATTAGTAGTAATATATTAATTAGTAGTGTGTTTAATGTAGACGTGAAACAGGCAAACGGACTATATGTATTTACCTGAACCTTCGATCAATAATGATTCTTGATGGTAGTAGTTAAAAGTAAGTAAACATGTTTTGCATGTATGAACGTAGAACACATGCCTCATAATGTGTATTTCGGATTAAAATTTATTATCATCTTTCATAAAAAATCCTATGATGAAGTATGCTGACAAATTAATAATTATGTAAAAATTAAATAAAATTATCACGTAGTTTAACAGAAAGTATCCTGTGGCTTACGTAATTTTAAAGTACCTTGCAATACTTGCCCATACATATCTAAATAATTACTTACTTGTTAGTACATAAGTAGCCAAAACTATTAAGACATTTGAATCTCAGAAAAATAGATAAGTAATCAAATACTCATTAGTGTTATTGTAATTACATTACCTCATATTAAAATATTTGAATGATACCAATGATGATTTCATCGTTCCTTCATTCAATCTGTGTTTGTTCACCAACCGCACCCGCTCTGCACATAGATGGCGCTGTATCTATATCATTGCAATACAACTGTTCAGAGATTATTAAAATTTACCTGCATACTGTTATAAAATTCATATTACAATAGTATTCAATAAGTTATGTTTTATTGTTTTTTACCATCAGTAATAGAAAATGAATAACTCGAAGACTATAATCACGAGATGTGTGTTGGAACGATAGAATTAGGTCAAGGATAAATCATTTGAATTGTGTTAGAAACTGATTCTGACATAATGTACTATAAAACACTCTAGTGTTATTTTTAATAGATCAAACAATTTATTCTTACTTAATAAGTTAATTTAAACGATAAAATATTACGACTTTAATCATTGTTTTTAATTTTCAAGCTTTCTAATTTTTTACGAGTAGCAACATTATCGAGCTTATTTTGGGTCACTCGTTCATCGTCGCTCGCTTCCAACTTGTACTTCGTTTGGATTTTTGTAAAGGTGCCTTTCGCTTCGCTAAACTTGCAACATAGCATAGTTAGTATTTTCATTCTATCAAGAAAGCTGGCGGGTGTGCAAAGCAAATGTGTTAATTAAATCAAACGATTGTAGTCCAAATTACTTCCAATTTAAAGATCAGTGTTTAAAAGTTGTTTTAATTGTTAATGAAATAGTCAAGGTAAGTGTTTTAGTTTAGATATTTCGTCCAACCACTACAATACGCAATGTGTTAACTTACTACTGTGCTGTGACTTTTCATCTTGAAAATTTCCACTCGTGAACTTTCAAAGTAAAGTTTCTCAAAAGTTTCTTTATTGATTTTAAACTTTTCGAAAGTTTCCCGTACTGCGTGCCAAGGATGAACTTGAGTCTGTTATGTGTGTCATGAAAACTTTGCTCAGAAAATAGTAAAACTTAGGATTTTCGTCGCCATTTTATTTTTTGTCGCGCTGGAAAAGCGGCCATTTTCTTTGTGCCGCGTCGCTTATGACGACTCGTATGTGGTCCGTAAAGTTAATTTAGTTAAGCTAAGGCGTGATCTCATCACATGAAGTGTTTCGGTACAATAATTAGACGAGTGGCATGAAACAAAAGTTGGATGTAATGTTTATGTAGTTAGTGTGAAGTTTTCACGATGGCCTAATTATGCATGGTGTTTAGACGTTGTGGGTGTTTAATAGTGTTGATCAGTGTTTGGTGTTCGACGTAGGACTGCGGGCGCGACGAGTGGCTAATCGGCATCATGGACGACGACCAGCAATTCTGTTTGCGATGGAACAATCATCAGTCGACACTGGTGTCGGTTTTTGACACTCTTTTGGAGAAGGGAATTCACGTAGACTGCACTTTAGCAGCCGAAGGACAAACCCTGAAGGCACACAAGGTGGTCCTGTCCGCATGCAGTCCCTATTTCGAGGTGAGTATCACGTTAACGCGATTGGAATATCTAGGTCAATTGCTATCGTGTTTAAGTTACTTGCAAGGCAGCTCAGTTTTGCTCTAATAAACATTCCAGTTGTTACGTTCTAGCTTTCATACATTAGCAATTAGTTCAGATTAATGAATAGATGAGTTGGCAACAGAAAGTTGCTGCTACCACTTTTCCAAATTCTTGTGTGCCACACACACTAAATACTGTAATTAATCAAATTGACATTCTAGCAAATGTTTTAATAAATAATCAATCTTCAGTTTAATTCTTTGTCAATGTACAATTAGATCTGTCTTCTGTTGATTATAATGTAGATGGTGTTTGTTGTATGGTAATGTTAAATGCTTTGTGAAAGTAACTAAGTTGCATTCAATAGCTAATGAGATATCATTTCTAACCTAATATATACCATAGTTATCCATCAGCTAATAAAAATAGACACAATACATATGCAAAACAGTCAGTAATAATGACTATTTGTTATTCTTACAGAGTGTATTGTCACAACAATATGACAAACATCCAATAATTATCTTGAAAGATGTGAAATATGCAGAATTGAGAGCTATGATGGACTACATGTATAGAGGAGAAGTTAACATATCACAAGATCAGTTAGCAGCACTGCTAAAAGCTGCTGAGTCTCTGCAAATCAAGGGTCTGTCAGACAATAAGCCGTCTAGACCACCGTCGCGCCCACCGCAGGCCACACCTGCACACCCGCCTCGTGCTCCCTCGCCACCACCACAGGTAATTTCATTTATTAAAACAACACTAGCTAAATCTTTTTTTGTTTAATATTGGACATAGCACTCCAAATAGAAACTGCCAAAATAATCTACTATTATGTCATGTTTATCAAGAAAACAAAGAATCCTTGCTCCATAAAATGTTTTCAAATAGATATAGATGGGAGATCTATTGTGGTGCATGGTCCCATTCTTTTCTTAAATTCATCTGAGAGGAAATCTAAATACCAAATATTTTAATGCTTTATATACAATTAGGAAGGTAAAAATTTTTCTCAACATTCATGTCAATTATGTAGTATTCCCGAGTTTTGCTCCAATTTTTGTACCATAATAGGACATATGCAGCAATATTTCTAATTATAATGATTCTTTAAGCATCCATAAAAGAACTTTATAATTTTTATAATTATTTTTATTAATTACCCTATTACTTATATGCCTAGACCATAGTATGTTATAGTGAATTATTTGAACGCCAAAGGCAACCAGCAAACAGCAAAGGCCCTGAACTCCCAGAACTCCCTGTATCACAAGTGGCACGGACAACACAAATAAATATACTTTGTTTTTCTCATCCATATAAATCTTATATATTATATATATAAATCTTCTTTGTGTGGGTTATTTTGACAAAACTTCCATATTGTGACAATGAGAAGTTGTTAGGGCCCAAGAGTGTTAGCATGTTAGACATGTAATGAGATGGTTTTATAAGTAACCTGATGTTTTCAACCACTTTTTAGGTTGCAATATTTGTATCAATGAGAAAAATAGACTATATTTATTTGTTTTGTCCTTGCCACTTATAATAAAGAAATCCTGTGGGGTCTATGATTCTCTAAGCTTTATTTATTGACTAGTAACCTGTCTTGTTTTGCAAAAGTAAAGCAGCATAATTAAATTTGACATATTTATTTGTTAACCAATTTAACATAGCAATAGTATTTATTTAAGCATGCTTCGCAAATCATCCTCTGTGTCTGCAAAGCTTCTTGATGGAAAATTGTTTATGCAAAATTTGCACATATCATTTATGCATTTATGAAATACTATTTCTAAGATTGGTGGAAAGCGACAAAATTCTAAAAATCATTCTTTATGGGACCTATAAGGTATATAGTTTTACTGAAATATTCTCACTGATTAGAAATTGATCACTTACGACGATTATTATTTGGAGAAAGTATGGTTGAGAAAACATGCGTATTCTATGATTTGTTTCCTTTAAAGCTTGTGCGGGATGGTTTTGGTTATTGGCACAAACATTAAATGGTAATTAAGATTGAAGGGTTTGATTGTATATGAGTACTTGATAAAAATAATTTAGTCTTAGAAAGCAGTGTGCGCTATGTTCTAATACAACTTAAATGTTTTGATGTATTTATCGTGAATGATTCAAGCATATGCATAACAGCATTTGTATAGTATTTTTTGAACCACAGCAGTTTAAAAGCACCATCTGTAAATCTTAAACCTTTTAATTTAAATACAGCATAATATCCTGAATATACAACTGATGTACCGATTAAAACCAGCCTCATACTTAAAACAGTGTTATTCTTATTCAAATATTTATTTATTTAGAAAAACAAGACATTAAAAATGACAACGAAATTATTTAATGTTGTTACGTGGATCTTATGGGTTTCCAAAACTCCCAAAATGTATAAAGTAATATTCATTTATCATCATTCAAACATTATTGTATTCTAAACTGGTTCACTGAAGCATAAAAATGTGTGTTTCATACTAGTTAGTGCTTTGCAATTTCTTATTTATAGTAATTAGTAGCTTCATAATGACATATTCAACAGAAAACCAATTGTTTTTCATTGCTAGGCAATACAAGTGTTGTCAAGGATATAAGACATGGCTTCCATTTTGTTATTAAATGAAAATTGGCATATGGTACCTGGAATTTATGGTAATTCCAATGTAAATTATTTATTGCATGATTCACATTGTAATCATGTTTCTGTTGTGGTTATAAATCTATAATTAAATTCTACTTATTCATTTTCTACCATCTTGGTAGAGGCTTGGTTTTATACAAAATACTTAAAATTATTTTTAGTAAAATTAGCTATATTTTACTAAAAACGTGATTCATCAAGATTCAGCTTAGATATATTTGCTGAATCAATGATAGGTATATATTTGCTGAATCAAATTAACCAGTTAAAGTTTGTTGGCACACGAAACTCCCAATTATGCTGTATTCAAAAATAAATTATTGACATTTTAATGACTTTGGCTTGAACTAAAATTTTTAATAAGTAACTTTATATTTTAACAGTGATGTTTTTGGCATTTTAAAGTTTTTATTGCAATGATACATTACACATTGCTGCAAACAATATAACCATCTGCGGCCTAAATATAAGAAAGTTTCAGGTTCCTGTACAACATACTTGAAAGTATGCCATGGTTACAGTACTTTTGCTTTTAGCCAGTGGTTAAGCATAGTGATTAAACAAAATAAATAAATATCTTTGGACATCACATTGATCTATATTTTTATACCATATTAAACATCTATATTTTTGGGTTATACCATATCTACACTTTTGTGAAGTGGCCTTCACTTTGGTAATGGTTTACTGATATCTTTCAAGTGGAGTAATAGCAAATAATTAATTGATTTTTAACTATTCAGCTTATTATATGGCAAGAATCAAAATATAAGCGAAGAAATTTAACTATAATCTGCAGCTTAGAAACATGAAACCATTGACCTAGTTACATACTGTATTGTAATTTCTCACTGTTCTATTTGTTTATCAACTTATCTTTGCCACTTGAATACTACAAAGAGCTATCATCATATTAAACAAAGTATACATGTAAATATGTATATTTTTCAAAAGTAAAAAGTATGGTTGGTACAAAACAATACTTCTGTACATATAATTGGCACCAAACTCCATCTTGGGCTTGAAATTTATGTATCTTATATCTATTTAAGAAGATCCCTGATGGATTCAGATGTATGATGGGATCTGGTTGGTGTGGGTTTTGTTAAGATTTGCCAATGGTTCAGCCAAACTATCAACAGGTAAAGAAATGCTATTAACATAAAATGTTTTTATATCATGAGTAAATTACTAAAGGTTTATAAATGTTACAAGTCTATAGTAGGTACGGAATGTAATAGATAGGTACACTACGGCATCAGAAAATAAGTTCGAGAACAATGTCTGCACCATTATTACAGTTTGAAAATATTGTAACATTTATATCCATACTAATAATAAAACTCTCATAGGTCAATTCTGTATATTAAGTTTTTTTTGAAAATTTTGATGCAGGGAGACTTTGTTATCCATATAGAGTAAAAAAAATTTTTTTGGATTTATTGTGTGTCTGTTCGAACTTCACGCAAAAACCACTGGACAGATTTAGATGAAATTTGGCATAGTCGTAGTTTAAAACCCGAAAATGGTTATAGGATATGTTTTATCCCAGGAAATTGCTTAGTTCCCAAAGGATAACAGGTTAAACTTAGTATGGCAACTCCGAAAACAATGAAACACTTCGATGAAATTTAGCATGTTTCTGGCTCAAATAAGGACAATAGTTATAGGATACATATTATCCTAGAATACTGCTTTGTTCCTGTGGGATAATAGGTTAAAGTGAGTATGGCAACTCTGAAACCACTGGATAACTCTATTCTACTGAAGCGAAGCGGAAGCAATTTCTAGTTCTTTATAAAGGCGCTCAACTTTTTAACAGTCAAACTGAAGAATCATGTATTTACTGCGGGCCAATGAAAATGCCTAGTTAATTACTATCAGGACTTGTGTAATAAAATCTCTTCACATTCCCTGGCCTACGTCGTGCAGTTTTTGTTGACAAGTATTGATGAGGTATAAGCCATCTGTAGTCAATTAAAATTGATTGAGAGTCACTACATTGTACATCCTAATATACCTTAAAACTTGAACATTGAAATAATTAGCAAATCTAAGCGGTTGAGAGTTATATATATATATATATTTTTTTTTTTCATAAATATGTTAACGCTTGACTACACTCCACCTGATTGTAAGTGGCAATGAAATCTATGATGGTAAAGTGCACTAACTTAGTAGAAGCCTATACATTATTGACTTGAACACTTTTACATTGTAATCGAACGAACACACCGACGTTGGCAACTTATTCCAGTTCTTCGCGGTACAGGTGATAAAAAAGGAGGTGAAGCGCGTCATGCGTAC
>DWJZ01004607.1:0-15125 GCA_018249125.1 Asbolis capucinus
CTCGCCAGGTTTCGTTTATAGCCATAATATCTACCTTGTGGCGCTCCATTGCTACTACAAACTCGTCGTGTTTATTGCCAAGGGAGCCTGGGTTTAACAAACCAATCTTTATTTTATTTAAAATCATTATAAAATACAAAAAAAAGTACCTACTAAACAAGTGTTCTACGCCATATAAATATAAAATTGCATACAGGTGTTTAAAAATAATGACAAGAATAAATAATATTGTATATAACATGTTTGTAAATATTATAGCTTATTCTTTAGCTGTTTTCCAGCCGAGTGAGAAGACACCAAAGCGGAAACAGTTACTAAATAACCGCTGTAATCTGTTCCCCAAAACAATTAGGCGGTCCATGCTCGGCCCGGAATACCATCTGGGCCAGGAGCAGTATTACGGGTCCCGAGACGCCTTAATGCTCGCTCTAACTCCTCCTCCGACACCTTTAGTACTTCCGACCACGCTGCAAGGTGTGCTGCGGTAGATAGTCTTGGTGCACATCCCGGATTTAAGGAAATAGGGTATCACTATAACCTTAATAAAGTCTGGATCTAAGGTCTCAGTCAAGGGAGGAACCCACCGTCTGAGTTTACCCAATACCATTTTGTATGGGCGCCCTCATGGGTCCCTATCGAGCCCTTCAAGGAGTTCGCTCCAAGATCACGCTTTTGCCTCCGCGACTGCGGCCTGGAGCGCTTTCATAGCATCCCGGTATATCACGTAGGCCCTATTGGTCTCCTAGTCTGAAATTTGCCTTCTTCTTCGGGTTCTTGTATACTGGCGTCTTGCCCGATAGCACGCAAAGCGGAGTTGAGCTATGTTCTCAGACCATCAGTATACGGCTTTCCGTTTAGCAACACCAGCTCGGGGCATTGAGAAGTCACAGTGTGCTGTCAATATATCCTGAAACCTCTCGTTCAGGATCGGGGTAGGTTGGGTTTTCTGTCCATTCTACGACGTTAGCAGCGGCAATAAGTTTATCCTGATCAAGCCGTTTGAGGGACCACCGTCGCGAAGGACCGTTTCTACGGCCTTGATACCTCAGCCGGTCGCTGGGCCACATGAAAAATAATATGGCGATGGTCAGACAGCGTAACCACATCTTCGGCTACTCTCCAGCCTGCCACCAAGCGCGACGCAGGAAGAGTCGGCCAAATAAGGTCCACGATCGACTCTCCCTGCCACCGCACACATGTGCTTGTGGACCCGCGGTTCATTAATTTGAGATCTCTAATACCCTACCCCTGCGATTGTTCTGAGTATCTCCCCATGTTCCTGAGCGAGCATTGAAGTCTCCCAGAACAATCACTGGACGGATTAGGTACTTGCGCATACAAGCCGCCAGTGCGTCTAAGTAGGTCTGGACACTTCTGGTGATAAATACTATACTACTGTAATACTACAGTTTTGATTTTCAATAAGTGTGCTCATAGTTCTACAAAAAAAAAATCTGTCTTCAAGTTTGTTCAATTTATTTCACTCCGATTTTTCTATATCCTTAATTACTTATTCGAACAACTGTAGCTTTATATGTATGTTTTATTAAATTGCCCGTTTCATAGTGATTGTCCTTTTTGCATTCTGTAACATTTTTTACCACAAAAATTGAGCGTAATAAACTTCCTAGATTGCTAAACTACCTATCCGGACTATTATAGTTCTTCTATATTTAAATAAATTACCTGATAATTTTTAATGGTGGAAAGTGGCTTTTATATTTATTTATCTATATTTTATTATTAAAGAAATAGTAAAAAACGACAACCAATTTTGGTGTTGTTTTATTTTATTTTATTTCATGACTTACAACAACACTGAAAAGTCTATGTATGTAGTTGCTATATATAATATCGCTATCTTTAACTGGCCACGCTAACTAGAAGTCCATTCTCTTCTCTGACTATGATGATTAATCTATAGTTTTCTCTGAAGTGGGTGATGTCAATGTCAAGTACTTCGAGTCAATCCTGTGTGTCAATCTGTCTTAAATACGGCATTTAGGTAGTCGCCTCGCGCCGTTTGTTTAATTTATTGAATAATTTGCCATATTTGGCTGGATTTTTTGCTGTTTTTGGAATAATATGAGCATGTAAAGAATAAGAGGACTATTATAGGAAGAATATTTAGAGATACATAAATTAACAATAGAAAATAATCTTTCAGTACAACCGGTACCACGCTTTGTTTATATCAACATTATAGAATGTCTTCTTTGCAACCTATTCAAGCTTTAAATTTAGGTGAGTTGACGCATAATTTTATTAAATTATGTATTTGGATTTATCTGGGAGGAACCACAAAAAAAAACTGATAGGTACAAGGCTTTATGCAAGGTATATCGAGTTAGCACTGTCAAGGAAAGACGTAAAATTGGCTTTTCGTACTGGCGTAAATTTTCGTAGTTAATTTGTGGTAACTGTGAAATAAATAGTAATATACAGGAAGAGCTGCAGAAAACGAAATCCTCCCGATTTTGATGACTTTTTTTGGGAGAGGAAGGGGTCCTACATTACATTTGCGAAAGCCGCAAGTGACGGAAAACTATGGTTTTCGAGAAAAAAAATCTACTGATTATCATTACAACCATAACAGATGTCGCCGTTACCCCGCTTCAGCGGGATCCCCCATTTTCTTTAATATTGCAACCTTACCCAATAATCCACCCTTTCGGTTCAGTATGCGGTACTGTTACACGATTAATTTTATATGTGTTTGTTACTTTTGTATCTTATAAGTGAATTGTTACAAAATTTTACAGCTCAATTTTATTATGACAGTGGTTGTCAAAAATTTATATTTAAGTAGTTAAACTTATGTCAACAATTAAGATGGCTGCTACATTTTGACGTAAATATGTCAAATAGTAAATAGTCTGCAATATCATGAATTTTAAAAAACTTATCTTCTAAACTATTCATTTCCTTCAGTAGAAACTTTGGTAATAAGCTTACTCTATACCAAAAAAATACTGAGGATTTCGTAAACTAAAGCTGAGCCAATATAAATATTAACGGAAAGTGGGGTGGGGCTTAGCATATTTCCTCTACCCTTCGGGTACCCCAACTATTCTACCAAACCCCAATTGAGGTGTCCTGTTTTTTTTTATTATGTATTTGTTTTATGACCATTAGCAATAAATTAGGGTTCTAAACCTTTTCCTATAAAAGAGAAAAGGTTTGTATGTTTGTAACAAATAAACTGATTTCAAATCGGATTTCAAAAATTCTTTCACCATTAGAATGCTACATTATCACTGAGTGACATAGGCTTTATAAAATAATAAAGCCATTTAAAATTTTATAGCTATAAATATAGGACATAAATGTAAAAATAAAGATTGTCTAAGGGAAATGTTTACTCTTTGTTTATTTTAAAATATAAAACACAATATGTTCCGCCATTCATAATTTTAATTATATAAAATTGATTGTTTAACAATTAACATTATATCATAATATTAAGATAGAGAAAATAAGCTTTACAAATTGCTCAAAATATGTTAAAATATATATTGTTTCAATTAATTCCTATTGGCAATTTATATGTTAAGTACCTGTTTAAACTTTGAACTTCTTTATACTTTTACTTCCTACTAATATTTTAAACGCGAAAGATCATGAGGATGAATGTTTGTTAGTCTTCACACAATGATCACTGAATTGATCTGAATGAAATTTGGCTAAGAAATGGATTATAGTCTGAAATAACATATAGGCTGCTTTTTTATCAATTTGCCTATCATGCTGGTGAAGACCCGGGCAAAAGATAGTTAATAATAATTAAAATATCTTTTATGTTTCAGATTCTGTTCAGCAACAGCTTTTTATAAAATATTATAATTCCTTGCCAGAGGTGAGTTCTACAAAAATAACAAAATTTTATTAATAATTTAATCGATTATAATATTGGGTCACCTTACAATTAATGACTTTAGCTTACTTATTTTTAATGAGATAAGACTAAACTCTAACTACTTGAAAACCATGAAACCACTTTATTTTTAGCACCAGTAAATTTATTTCCAATTGATTTCCAGAAACCTGGTTTTGTTGTACTTTCTTCTACAGGAGATTCAATATTTTCTGATTTTGAATTTAAGTCTTTATGATTTTCTGGCAAATTTTGAGAATCAATCCCTTCAATCTGGCTTGTGTGGCCAGGCTTCATAGTCTTTGGATAGCTTGTAACCGTGTCTTTCGATACTGAAGAAGGCAGTGAAGCTTCTTCATTGTTTGAATGGTTAAGAATTGAAAGGTCTTGTGATTGAATAGTGTCCTCTTGATCTACTTTATCATATAAAACTTTTAAATGTGGACTTTGTTTATTTTGACCAAAATCTTGAAGGAAGAAACCATCTGGCATACTTTCATGCTGTTGAAAATCTTCAAAGTGTTGCTCCATATTAATTTGATCATATCCATGTTGCAAGTTAATTTGGCTTAAGTCATCATATTGTTGATCAAAGTTTTGTTGTTGGTGAACATCTGATGTTTCCAAATTTCTAACAATATGCTGAGGTGGCACCCCTTTATCTGAATCAGATGAAGGATTGCTGGATAAATCTAATATAGGGGTATTTGGTTGATTGGATGGCTGAGGATAGTGATTTTCACTCTCCACAGTAGTACTTTTCTCTATAGTATGTATTTTTGTAGTACTTGATTGCACATTGCTAAATAATTCATATTGTGTATTCTGACCAATTTGTTCTTTTTGACCTGCATTTGAAATTGATAATTCAATTTTTGAAGTTGGTTTAATAATAACATCATCTGCTTTTGGGAGCTGTGGTTCTTTTGTTAGGCTTGAAGTTTCTACTTCCTGGGGAGTTTTATAAGGCTTTAAAAATGTTTCAATTTCAAGAGGTAAATCTTGAGGTTCAATATCACCACGGCCTACTTCTTCATTAGGTCCGTAAGGTTGTTTTTCATGATTGTCACTGGATTTACTGGCATTTTCCGCATTCGGTGTAGTAGATACCAATATTGGCAAAACAGTTGTATTAGTATTTGGCCTTTCTGTGTGATCATCAAATAGATTATTGTGGATTAATTGTTTTTCTGAAGATTCTTGATCTTTATTGGCATTATTGGAGTCCATATTTGTATTCGCAGAAAAAGGCACCTTGGGAACATTTTGATTTTGTGGAAATATGTTTGAGTAATCATTTGGAAATAACTTATTACCCTCTGTAAGAGTAACTTCTCCAGCTATGTTATCAATTTTGCTCCATAATCCCTGTAATGGATTTCCTGTGTCACTGCCTGCAATAGAAGATGAAGGAAAGCCATTTTCGAATTGATTATTGTAGTTGTTTAAATTATTTGTGTGCCAAAAATTGTGTTCATGTTTGTCATTTGTGTTCCAAAAAGTGTTTTGCTCTTGAATTCCATGCCAAAATTTGTTATGTTTAATATTGCTTGAAGGTATATTTGGAAAAAGATTTTGAATAGTACCTTCGACTTCATGATGATGCGAATTTCTAGCAATATTGTCTGTCTGTTGAGAGAATGGTTGCATAAAATCATATGAGTCAATATTTTTGTCTACATTTGCATTGCTTTGATACATGTGCCACTCATTTTGTTGATTTTGTTCAAATACACCATGGTTGGTATTTAGTGGTAAATTTTCATTAGATGGTGAATTTGACTGAGGTATCAAACCAATTGTTTGATCCCAATTGTTTATATTGGGCAGCTTTTCATTTTGGTTATTTACTTGTTGCTCAAAATTTTCTATTGGATTCTCTTTTTGAACATCCAAGTTTTCATGTTGATCACTAGACTGTTGTTCGAAATTTGTTAATACATCCTTTTGGGTGTGTTGGCCCATTTCTTCGTTTTCAATTTGATTAACTTGCTGTTCGAAATTTGTTGGTGGATTTTCTTTTTGAAGATCTTCAGTAAAAAAACTCGACAAATCCCTTCCACTGTTGGTTTGCTGTTCGAAATTCATTAATGGATTTTCTCTCTGGGGATGTTGGCTAAAAATATCTAGGTTTTCATTTTCACTATTAGTTTGTTGTTCAAAATTTGTTGCTGCATCATCTTTTTGAAGGTGTTCGCTTATAATGTTTAATTTTTCATTGTCACTATTAACTTGTTGCTCAAAATTTGGTACAGCGTCTTGTTTTTGACTTAGGTTGAAATCTTCAAGGTTTTCATTTTGATGTTGTTCCATGTCTCCTGATTGAAGTGAAATATAGAAATTAATATATGGTTTTATAAAATGAACATTATTTTATATGTTGGCTTCATGCCATCGTTGGCCCACTAATGAGCATGAGTCTCTCCTCATACTGAGGAGGCCTAGAACATACTAAGCCACGCTGCTCCAATGCGTATTGGTGGTGGGGTTAGTGGCCAAACCAAGTGTCGGATGTTTTTATGCCGCTCATAGACCTCCGACATGGCTTAACGATTGCTAACTTACGACAACAACCGAGACCGGCGGCTTTACGTGCCCTCCGAAGCACAGAAGCGTTCATGAAATTTTTGCCACTAGCAGTCACCCATTTTACGTCTTATTCAGTAATAGTCAAAACAGAATATGAAATAAATCTCAAAATAATTGCTACACAGGCATGAAATTTACATTATTTTTACCTATCACTGTCTGCCCTGACTCCACTTGTCTCTCGAGGGATGGGGATGAGGGATTAAGTCTTTCATGGAAGAATACTTTGTAACCCAGTTTTAGGATACTCATTATCTATGAATTTCTATTTTGTCACAGAAATAGTTTAGTATAATATGTAAATTTTAACTGTATATAAAAATGTCAGATAAAATGTATCATTTATTGATTTTATATCAAGTAACTTAATATACTAGAACTTTGTTTGCATAATCCTTACTATAATTATAAATGCGAAAGTAACGGTGTCTATTTGTCCATTACATGTTGATTCTGAACCGACTTTGATGAAAATTTATACAAAGGTGAAATAGAAGTCGAGAAAAAAATATATGTTGGCCACTTTTTATCACCAGAAAGCACTTTATAATAAACTAGAAATTACTCTCGCTTCGCTTCGGCGGAAGCCAGAATGAAAACTGCAATAATTCGTCTCGTCATATATGTAAGTTACAAACATGTCTAAAATGGTCAAGTGGTTTCGGAATTGCAATACAAATTTTAACCTATATCCCACGGGAACAAAGCTGTTTTTTGGAATAAAAAGTATACCATATCCGTTGTCCTTACATAAGCTACAAACATGCTAAATTTCATCTAAATTGGTCCATTGGTTTCGAAGTTGCCATATTAGTTTTAACCTGGGATAAAACCTGGGAAAAATTCTCGGGTTAAAAACTGCGACTATACCAAGTTTAACCTAAAATTGTCCCGTGGTTTTTGCGTGAAGCCCGAACAGACAGACAGTCAAACAATAAATAAATAAATAAATGTTTTGGACTCTGTATTGATTACAAAGCCTCGTTACATTAAAATTTACAAAAAATATTTAATGTACTTACAGAATTGATTCTGTTACAGTTTTATTATAAATATAAATATATTTGCAAACTAAATAATAAACTAGCGTTTATGAAATTTCTACCTGTTTTGAAAAGACTTGCGGTGAAAACTGTTCCACTGTGGTTTACAAAAACGTAGTCGCGGGAAAAAGCTGGTATAAAAAGTATATTTAGCCTTTGCTACACAGTTTTGATTTTTTCTTGCTATTTATATTTAAATGGGGCGATCGCGGTCTTTACAATGTGTTTTAATATATTACTTCACTATATTTACCTTTTACACGCATCTTGAATGATTAATGGATAATAATTATGTAAATTGGCAACAAATCTGAACAAAGAATTGCTTTGAAGCTTCAAAGTTAGTTTCAGTTCAAATACCTTATATATTACACTTCTAGTTAATGTAGGTCTCCCTCGGAACTAATATTATATTATAAATTTAACTAAATATATGTATCGTTTGCGTGAAAGTTTTGATCCGCGCATAGGTAAGAAATTTCAAGATGCTAGTACTAAGTTTGGACGTACGTAGTACGAAGTAAGGACGATGACGAAATTTCATATAAACTGTCAACCACTTTAAAGTTTTTTCCGTGATAAAAAGCTTATAGTTTATGTTCTATTCCAACTTCGAGCGTGTACCAATTTTCATCAAAATCTTCTAGTTTAGTTTTAAGAATAAAGTCAAAGTATATATCATAAGTATATGTGTGATTGTATTTAATTTAATTATAATATTGTATTAAAAAAATATATTAATAATAATCTATTAATAAATTTATTAATAATATTCTATTAAAAAATCTGTACAGGTAAGTAACAGCTAATCATTGGAAATCCTGTAAAATATTTTGTTTGAAACCTATTATTGTCAGAACAGAACATATAATGAGTATCTAATAATGAACTAGTTAATTTTATAAAACGTTGTATCGTAAATATATGATGGTATAAGTGCAATTTCAAAAACATTAAATAAACTTGACAGGCCGGTTGGTCTTGTGGTTAGCGAACCTAACTGCTACACCGAAGGTCGTGGGTTCGATTCCCACCCAGGTCACACTTTACTGTGATGAGCAGGAATGTTTGTACTGGTGTCTGGGTGTAAATATCTATGTATGTATTTAAAAATATATATGTATCAATTCTCTGATCACCATAGTACATGCTATTGATTAGTTTGGGGTCAGATGACCGTGTGTGAGTTGTCCAAAGATATTTATTTATTATTTATTATAATTTTTGATGACGTACCCGCACCCACCGGACAATGAGAAAACAATAAGCGTTATTATTAAAACCAATTAATGGCAAGATCGCTACACCGTACGTACAAATAAAAAAAATCTTAATTTAAGATAACTGTCATTGCATTGACATCATATTATACTGCAACCTGATCCTAGGTAGGTAAAAAAGTGTTGTAAGGAAATTATCTCTGATGAAAGCATTTGAAGCAGTATGAAGGTTACTGTTAGAACATTTATTGTATTAATGGGGGTCTTGTTACGTTTTGCCGTGAAATGAAATGATGCGATGTTATTGCTATTTATTTCACATTTATTTGCATTAATTATAATAGGTTAATAATTCGCACAGAGTTAGAAATATTCGTGAGTTATAACGATATCTAATGCCACTTACTGTGCGTTTGTTGATTAAAATCTTCTAAATTGTCCCATTTGCTTTGTGTTTGTTGCCCTAATTGTTGTAAATTGTCCCATTGGTTTTGAGTTTGTTGTCCTAATTGCTCTAAGTTATCCCATTGATTTTGAGTTTCCTGTCCTACTTGTTGTAAGTTGTCCCACTGTTGCGACTGTTGTAAGTCTTGTAGATTACTCCAGTTATTTTGCTGTTGTTGGCCCAAGTCCTCAAGATTTTCCAATTTGGTTTCCGTCTGTTGGCCTAAATCCTCTAAATTTTCTAGCCTGGTTTCTGTTTGTTGCCCTAAATCAGCCCACTGATTTTGACCTTGTTCTAATTGTTGGTCAGTGTTGTATGATCTTGCCACACGTATGTGACCTTGATCATCACAATCGGCGGAATAACTTTGATGCGCCTGTCTTGAATGAGAACCGTACTGACGAGAAGATGAGTACGCAGCACTGTTTGATGACGCTGCCGTTAACCTATCGGAAGCTTGACTATCATATACAGGACCCACGGGTTTGATTACATACGGATCCCCTTGTCTCTCCCAAGACTTATGATATGAATAAGACGAATGATAACTTTTTGGCTTGGAGTCGATATTTCCAGCAGCGTTTATTAAATCTGCTGTCGTACCTGAAGTTTGTAGTTTACTCCCATATGTGTTAGCACGAGTGGCAGAAGATGCACTACTTTGTTGCGAGTTGAAACCCATATGGCTCTGTTGTTCGTCAAAATCTAATTGGGTTTGCTCTGAACTTAATCCCGACTGGCTATGTGAGCCTAAACCAGATTGAGTTTGCAGTGAATTCAAACCTGAATTACGTTGTTGTGAATTATAACCCGCGTGTAACCTGGAACGGCTTGAGTCAGATTTGCCATACGCTCTTTGATCGGTGTTCATGTTACTATAATGAACTATTTGTGAATTGGCATGCTGTAATTGATTCTTTGAGGACTGCAAGAGTTGCGCATCTTCATACAGTTCGCTATTTTTTGGGAACGGATTTTCAGTTGGCACAACGACAATTGATGCGTCCCCAGGGACGGAATGATGCTTTTCCCATTGCTTACGGTAACTATAAGACGCTTCGTAATGTTTGACCTTGCTTGTAGGTGTTGATCCTGATTGTTGATTTATTACTTCAGCATCACTATTGATACCATTATTTTCTGGTAAAAGATTTTGTGATACCTGATAAGTGGGTGCTGAAATTGGTATAGCGACCCTGCCACCTGGTCTTACTACTACCCTAACAGGCGTTGTGATGTAGTGTGCCTGAGAATTTGCGTCTGACCCCCTAATGCTGTGGAGATTTGCACTGCTTTGTTCAATCTCACTTTGTCTACGAGAACCGTATTGCGTATTATAGTTCATATTGTAGCCCGCTTGATTGCTTTCATATCTGCCGAGGCCTTGCGAGGTATCGACCGCCTGGAGGTTATCGGTTTGTATTTGATCTGCGTGTCGTGAAGATTGATATCCGCTGTATCTGGAATCTTGCGAGTGACTACTGCTTCTCGCGCTCTCCATTCCACTGTATGATTGTCCTCCGTATCTGGAATTTTGTGATGATAAGGACGAATGTGTATTTCCAAATGACTCCCCTTCAGCGAAGTTTCGACCTTGTAGATTACTAAGGTCGTAGTGTCCAGATCCGTATATTCCTCTGGAATTTGCTGCTGTATAAACACTTCCAGTTCTTGTTTTGGCGCCTTCTCCTAATTCTCCGTCAACTTGAGTCACCAGACCACTCATTTGATGCTGTGCTAGAGTATCCATATTGTGGGCTCGTTCATAGTTACCGCCCATGTTACCTCTCTGAGCTCCATAGAAACCAGATTTGGTACCATCATCAGAGGAGCTTCTGGAATATTGAAAGTCTTCTGTTTCTTTATAGGTTTCTGGCTTCGGTTTTGCGAAGACTATAGCCGACAAAGCGGCCAATAATATTAAGCGCTTCATTTTAAAAGTAGTGCCAGTAATCTGTAAGCAAGAGGATTGTTTTATTTTTATTTATCTATACGAAGAATCATTTTAATTTGTAAGAATATGTTTTTGTGCTATTCTAGATCAAATTTACACATATCGAATTTATTGCCTCATTATAAATTTATTTATTTTTAGTAAATGTAAATGTTTAATATTACTGTTTATTTCTTAAATCGTATCAAAACTGCAACATTGAACTCTCTCACTGCCCTGAGGTTGGCTGGCAGATAATGCTATTTGCATTAAGTCCGTCTTTTGCTCCTTTATGGTTCAATAAAGAATTAATAAATCAACAACTAGGAAAATGTAAATAAAATATTAAAATATGTTTATACGAAATAAAAATAATACTTACATATTATTTTGATATTTCCTCTGCACAGTTAACAAACTCACTACACTAGTTGTCTTTGCACACTGGTAGGGCTTTACTGAAAGACGTCAATTTATTGTATTTTATAATTATATCGCTCCAGAGATAACCCTCTGACTGATCTTTTATTCTCAGAAGCACGAACACGTTGAACACAATAACTCAAATGTATTGCCTTAGTATATCTTTGCTTATATGTTCACTAATTCAAGACTATTTGTATTGGTGATTGTTCCTTGAATCACACGGAGTCCTAACCAAAGGATTTGTTTTGCGAAACATGATTCAACGATCTGCACATGACTTCATTTGGCATTCATTTATGTCACCGATTTTCAATGTCAATGATGTGGGTGGACCATCTCAGTTTAATTAATTTATCCTTGTAGTTTTATTACTATATTAGAACCGGCTTTAATGTTTACAAAATAACTAAATACGGTTTATAATATAAAGAGATTTTTATTTTGTCTTAGGCCAGCTTAATAATTTCATACGTTTATTGATCATCCATCCAACATCCAACCATCATCATAATCTTAAATTTAAGCTTGTACTAAATCATAAGCATTTATCAAAAGTCTACATAAACGTCTAGAAAAAGTCCCATACATAACAAATACCTTTACACAAAGCACCAAAGTGAAAATGACTTTTCTACCGAAAACGCAGAAATTTGGTGAAAACTATTATAATTGTATGTTGTATGTTAAATGTATTAATTGAAAAAGTCACTGTTTATTAACAATGTCTAAATGATGGAAAACCGAAAGCGATCAAGATATTCCTGTTGTGGCATTGATCTCATTATAATATGTGTCACCGATACAAGGATATGTTGAGGAAAAGTTGGTTTCATGATAAAAAAGTTAATAAATAAAGCTTGTGTCGATCGTTTAATATCGGTATTTGCTTCATTTCTTTATGGCACTTGAGAATCTAGTTACTTATACTCGGTGGAAATTTGATCTGGATGTTTTGTTTTCATACCTAATTTTGTTGGGTAAAAATTCCAGATCGAATTTCCACATTTTCATAGTTATTATACAGTAGAAACATAATAAACCGAGCTATGCTCGGTGTTTAGTAATTAGTAACTATCATTTGAATCGACTAAGAAAAATAGATGGTGCCACCTGTTCCATATATTCTGCTAAAATTCCTGAATACTAATTTCTACGAAAATAAAATTTCTTTGACCCCGAATCAGTGCTATTTTCTAGAACATGGTTCTGTATATTGGATACCCAAGAATTGCTCATATTATAACGTAAAATGTGTAATAGTATTCGTGTTAACAGGTAATCCTCTGTAAGTTTCTAGAGATTTTTTAAGGAAAAAGTCCTGTGGTCAAAACGTCATTTCCATTTTAAATATTGCGTAGCTACTACGTTAATCTTAAACTAATCACTATGACTACATTTTATTCGCGTTGATGTCAGGGCTCGTCAAATATTAGGTGTCTGTATGGAATTTGTGTTTTGGACATCCTTGCTGGAAAAAAAAATATTATTATTTTTAACGGTTTTATTTTATTATTTGGAGTATTTGCTTTTAACATAAACATATTCAAGTTTAATGGATGAGCACAAATTTTCTTTCTTCATTCTAAAAATCCTTGTCTTGGGTTTTATTCTTTATTAGAACCCTTTATGTACAGACAAGGATCTGTTACAGGTTTATATGTTATATGTATCGACATTCTATAATGCATGAGTTTGTAAGATTTAATGTTTTATCATTTCAGAAACCGCCTACAACTGTAAGAATATTCGATCGCAATGATTACTACAGCGTGCACGGGGAAGACGCGACCCTGGCAGCCAGGGAAGTATTCTCATCTATATCCAACATTAAAAGGATGGGTGTCGAACCCAATCGACTTGATTATCTGGTGCTTTCTAAAGGAAACTTTGAAATATTCATCAGAAAACTTTTACTGGTACTATTAATACAAATTATATAATTATTTTTAAATATTATTATTATAAGTTTATATATATAATTATATATATTATACATTCAGCCAGTTAAAATATAATTATGCTTATGATAGTTCAAAAAAAAATTATTACTTTTAAAGGTAACTAAACTCTTTAACATAAATCCTAAACTAAGTCTTGAGAATGAGAAACTGATACTTTTTATCCAGCATATACGCTTACTGAGAAGTAATTTTATAACGTAAAATAATATTTAATAACAAGCCTTAGAATTGATAATGAATTTAATCGCAATATAGATACAACTTTTAGTTAAAATAACATAGCTTTTAAAAAACCTTTCACGTGAACAGGGACAGATTCTACCTAACGTCATTTGCGCATAAATTCAGGGCCCTGTGAATCAAAAACGCCTTATCCCCAATTTATAACTCTATACTTGATTTAAGTAAAGATAAATATTTGTATGCAAGAGAGTAGATATATCATTTAGTGTGCCTTCTATTATACACATTTATACATTTTTGTCAGATTGACAAAATTTCCTACAGTAAATAAGCTCCAGGGTAGTCTTAGCCCAGGGCCCACAAAAATGACGATCCGCCCTGAATCTGAATGTCCCATCCGCTTTTATGATCTACGAGTATATTACTTATGGCTTTTTACAATAGGTTTATCTTTATAATATATGAAGTAAGTTACTGGGTATGATACTGCAATAAAAATAACACGTATAAGTCTTTTTGATCTTATAGCAACTTTAGGAACGTACAGACAGTTTAATGAAAACAGGTGTTATAGGTCCTACATTAAACTCCAACCTTTACAGGTTAGACGGTACAGAGTAGAGATATACGTAGCAGAGGGTTCAACTAAGAACAGCGATTGGCAGCTAAAGTACAAGGGGTCTCCTGGCAATCTATCTCAGTTAGAAGAGGTGCTCGGTGAAGGATTGGGGGGCTCCAATGAAAACGCTCCGTGTCTCATGGCCGTCAATATGAAGACAGATCCGGTGACTAAGGTATTATCACAGACATTTTGATGTCCAATTTTAGTACCATTCTTACAATGATCCTTATTTTCCGGGATTCGTTTTGCACAAAACAAATGTCATACTAATAGTCCAAAAATGTTTATAATATTTGTTAATTAATTCTGTTAAATACAGGTTATGATTATGAAAACATGATTATTAACTCGCTGGTTAAAATTGCGTATAATATGAAGATATGTCGCACCTTACTCATCTCATATGAAGCGCTCATAGCCCAGTGGTTTGAGTCGATCATGTGATCTGGGGAGCTAATTCAAAACCGAGCCTATTCAGCAATTGGGTGCGGTGCTATTGACATAATTCTTGAACGCTACCATACTTCGGAGGACCCTTAAGTCACCAATCCCGGTTGTTATCGCATAACAGTCGTTAAACCATGTCGAAGGCCTTTAAGTGTCATAAACTTTCCGTCTTGAGACCCCTTATCCCCATTATTATCTCGCATTGAAGTATACAGTGGAGCGGTGATAGCCTAGTGGTTAAAAATTCAGCCTCCTATTCGGGGGGTCCGGGTTTGAATCCCAAGGCGCGCACTTCTGAATTTTCGCAGTTATGTGCGTTTTAAGCATTTAAATGTCACTCGCTATAACGGTGAAGGAAAACATCGTGAGGAAATCTGCATGC
>DWJZ01004608.1:0-15124 GCA_018249125.1 Asbolis capucinus
GGGACCATGATCCAAGCAACTCATATCGGTGCGAAAAACATACATCGTGAGTACCCGTAACGCACCATATCAAATTAATTGGGACTAAATTTTCACAGATAAATTATACGTAGCCTTTAGAGAAACCAAAACTGTAACGTTATCAAACATGAATATATCTACGCATATGTAAGTACTTCTCCAAAATTTTGTCAAGTAGTCAACAACTCATCCTAAACTTTTGTCAAATAACCCCAATAGTTATGAAGTTGTCCCTTAACACTTAAACTTGAGTATTGGGTAGGCGACGTTCCAAACAAAGTATTGGGATACACAATAGGAGCTAGCGAAAACATGTAAATAAAACATATACTGTATTCTTGCTAGAGTGTTTTTATTGCTACCAAATGTACCTACAAACTTGTGAATCAGTCCTTCTTTACTTATGTATCGCGTTATCTTCATTTCTCTACAAGTGCGTGTTTTTATCTTTTCACATTTGTTTACGTAACCTCGTTTCACCTTCGTTGGACAAAAACATTCGCTCTATTTTATTTTGCTTAGTTACACCCATTAAAATTATTCGTTCAGCTGAAATAAAACAACATGGTGTGAAATTATAAAGGTCTAAGAATTACAGTTTTCAGTTATTCTTGGAAGTAATTTTAATATACAGCCGGTTCCAATCTTGTTCATTTAAATAGGTGATAAAAATATAGCTAAGGATCTTTTATAAATATTATAGATTTGTTCTATCGTGTTTTCCTGTGTATTATGTCATCGTTTCGAGAAACTGATTTAACCTATTTGTCGTTCAGTTTGTTGAACATCAACGTTTGTAAATAGAATAAATAATTTAAGTTTGTTGTTGTTGTTATGATATGAAATTTATATTACAACATTATCGAATCCTGATTTATTGTCTAATGTTTTTCTGCATATGCTGATGATCAAGCATGGTTTTACCCAGTTTCTGACTGAGGGGCCGTACAGGAGAGTCTTAGCCTGCCCCTCACCAGCCATGTCAACAAGTGACCCCATTTGATTATCGGCAGAACCAAATATACTTATATCAATTGAAAGGTAAAATTACGCATCGCCTTTAAGCGCTCTTGGTCCGGGTATTGCGTGGATCCTCAGTGATCAACAGAGTATAAATATTTAATTAACTAGTAGCGTTATTTGTCAACAGCGACAGCAATCGATATTTTCGTACTCATATTATAAATTTAAAGTGGGTGTATTTGTATGTTTGTTCGTGTTTCACGTCGAAAATGAACGATGGATTGACGTGTTTGTTTAAATAGAGATAATGAATGGTCTTGAGAGTGACATTAGCTAAGGCGAAGCCGCAGGCGAAACTTGTATTTAATATTTGTATTTCTATAAGTGACAAAATTATTATTTATTTGTGTAAATTACTCCAAATCATAGAACATCGTATGGTATGTAAATATTTGAAATGATATAGCGAAGATATTAATCTCCGATTAATTCCAAAGTTACCATTAGGTAACTTAGGTAACTTTGAAATCGTGCCAATTAATTACCTATGATTTACAAGTCGTTTTTAAGATATATCTTTGACATATTTACGACAACTTATTATATTATATTTATTGAGGCCAACATATTGGTTTCAACCATTCGTAAAAGCTCCGAGTTACGGGTAAATTTTTCGAGATGTTGAGATATAGTACCTAATAATATAATGGAATATAAAGTATTCGTAGGTAATACAAGATCCTTGCGTACCGTGTTGTTACAAACACTTCCCGTTTCCGATTCACGGAAGGTTTGTTGTTCATATGAGCCACTATTATCATAAGGGGTTCAATTTTGTTCTGTTTTTCTCTTCATGTCACAGTTTCAGTACGTGTTGTCTTTTTGTGATATCACCCAAGATATACACAACTGGTAGAAATTGGCCTCGCTTCGCTTTCTGAAGAAGAATTGTTTAGTGGTTTCAGAGTGGCCATACAAATTTTAATTCCACGGGAACAATGCAGTTTTCTGAGATAAAAATAACCGTTTAACCGTTGTCCGTACAACTACAAATATGCTAAATTTCATCTAAATGGGTTTTGGAGTTGGCGTTCTAATTTTAACCTGTTTTCCTACGGGAACAAAGTTATTTCCTGGGATAAAATGTATCCTATAACCATTCTCAGGTTTTAAACATTGGTTATGCCAAGTATCATTTAAATCTGTCAAGTGTGTTTTGCGTGAAGCTGGAACAGACAGACATGTTTGTCGGCAATAAATCCAAAAAATATATATGGATTTTGGTCTCCAGATGGATAAAAATGCCTTCCTGTATCAAAATTTTCGAATAATTAATGTACAAAATTGTCACTGTTACAGTTTTATTAGTAGTATAGGTAGATGGATGTATAAAATGAACATTGTATACTAATGAATCCTAGGGACACAACGCATCCGTTTAGGACAAAAGATCGAAGAAAAAAAGAAACGATCATTACTATGTGACGCGAAGAAAGAAGAGTTTTGCTATTCCAAAACATTAAGAAAATTATGTAGCAAAGTTCCTAAGATTAAGATTCCAAGAGCTAAGATACGACGTCTTTCGAATAATTAGTAATAATATTTTTTTATTATTCCTTAAATAAAATAGATCTGATGGTATTCTCAATACGAACATACATTAGTTAAGACCCTTCACAAACCACATTCCACAAACTCACATTCAAGAATCCCTAAATTTGCTAGCATTAAGTATTGGATACCGAAATAATCATTTTACGGCTCGCAACAACCCCACGACCCGTTCGATACCGATTCATGAGATTAGATTGGTTGGGGGAAATTAATTTTCGCTGTAATCAAAGTTGTCGCCTTTCAGTTTACTATATTTCATTTGTATAGCAATTCTGTACATTAATTACGATCTAACAATGCATTAAAATTTGTTAATAGCGAAACAAATTTCGATATTAGTGCGAAAATTGGTTAAAAACGCCATTTGATTTCCATCAAATATCGTCGAAAGAATTTTGTGTAATGGCTTCGTAGTCCTGACGCATTGTGATGGAATTATTTGTTGCTAGCTGATCCGGTATACGTGGTACAGCCATGGCTTCGACCTATTTATAACCAACTGAGTACGGGTCTCTCCTCATATTGAGGAAGCCTAGAGCACACTCCACCACGCTGCTCCAATGCGGATTGGTGGAAGGATTGTACAGGCATATAAATGATTAATTTTTACCTTTGATCCTGCAGGAATACGCCGTAATACACAATTTTACAATAGGTCCATTAAATTTGTCTTTTCTAAATATTATATAAATTTTGCTTAGTCACTGTTGACTTCCAACAGTCTATATTCTATTTGTTACAAAATATACGTCCTCAAGTATACTATAAAGAGAAAATATGTATATTTCGTTGCAAAAATATTTAAGGATATCTATAAACAGCGTCCGCGTACGAGCAGCTTTTGTATTTCTTGTCTATCGCTCTCAGTTCAAACAAAGAGTTCTAGAGTGCACCAAATTCTGAGGTTAGTTTGTTTGTCGAAAAACAATGTTAGTGGATCGAGCGAGGGTATTAGCTGTTGTTAGTTTATAAACAAACTAGGTCAATGTATTTTAGTTCTGACTGCACAAAACACTACTGGTTTAATCAAATCTGTTATTTATCTACAAAAATGGTTTTGAATGACTAGAAACACAAGTATGTTAAGGCTTATTATAATACATAAAGAGTAAATTATATTAATTTTATGGCATAATTAATAATTTCGAAACGTTCATAGTCGGGAGGTTTGTTTCGATTCTAAGCGATTAAAAAAGTACAGTGACAGCGGGTGCGGGAGGTAGTAGGATGGTTGACCGCTAGTGGCAAAAAATTCTTTGGTGCGGTAGGTAGTTGGATGGTTGACTGCTAGTGGCAAAAAAATCTTTGGTGCGGTAGGTAGTAGGATGGTTGACCGCTCGTGGCAAAAAATTCTTTGGTGGGGTAGGTGGTAGGATGGTTGACCGCTAGTGGCATAAAATTCTTTGGTGCGGTAAGTAGTAGGATGGTTGACCGCTAGTGGCAAAAAATTCTTTGGTGGGGTAGGTGGTAGGATGGTTGACCGCTAGTGGCATAAAATTCTTTGGTGCGGTAGGTAGTAGGATGGTTGACCGCTAGTGGCAAAAAATTCTTTGGTGCGGTAGGTAGTAGGATGGTTGACCGCTAGTGGCAAAAAATTCTTTCGCGTCTAGTGCTTGTTATCGTAATGCGCACCGTGTTTCTCGCGTTCAAGTTCACCAATTCGCATTAAAAGAGGGTGGTGGAATACTCCACCTTATGCTCTAGGCCTCATTAGTACGAGGCCTGTCTAGAAGTAAATCCATATTTAATGAAATTACAAAAAGACATAAAAACAAATGACACATTAAAAGTACAGTTGAACAAAACGTACCTAGTTGTTGCATTGTTTAATGACGTCGCTGTAATTATTGCATAATGTGAACTTATTTTCATTGAGATTAAAGCAAAAATACAATTAAAATATTTAATTAAAAGATGAAACAATAATTATTACTATTAAATGGTTATATAGACTAATTGGCAGTGAAAAAGACTACACAACCAGGTGTTTCGGGTTCATTCCCGGTTTGGAAATGTCTTTATTAACATAGTGTGATAGTCTGCGTTTCCGCTGAAGTATAATGGAGGCGTCTTCAAAACGAGAGTGAATAGGTTCTTCCAAGTTAATAAGCTTTACCATCTAAGACTACATCACCACTTACCATCAGGTAGGACTGTAGTCAAGCATAAGTTATAATAGGCAAAAAAAAAACTTATAGAAAAGTGAATTTTTGTCAGTTTATTACTCCAAATATCACAAAACATCTTTACAGCGTTCACTTATGACAATAAATTCGAATTAAAAATACAGATTGTGTCACTTACTTTCGGTTTAAAAATTAACAAACAATATAAATAATTTGAATACTCGATACCGAAGCAAGGCTATCAATAATAAATTAAAAATACTGTATAAATCCGAAACACTGTTATAGCAAATACGGTACGAAAGTGTATTTTCACTGTTGATAAAAATAAACATTGGTAGTGCAGTTGTGACACAATCCACTTTGCACATTGTATTTATGACTTAACAAGTTAAAAGGTTAAACTTCAGTCCATTAATAAGGAGAGCTCTCGGGCAATAAAAACGAACGACAGGTGCAGCTACCTGAAAGTTTGTAACGTTTCTAATTAGTTTTCATAATTAGCTCATGTATGTGCCATTGTTTCCGTGTGCGAGTGTTAAGACCAACGTACATTATTACAGCTTTAGTAGCTAAGTAATTGCGGGTGCATTGAAAAGTTAATGTACCTAATTTATAAATACAATTGATAGTAAAACTAAGGACCTAGTTAGGCTTTAATTCAATCGTACGAAAGGCATCTTTAGCCAGGCGTTCTTTAACCAAAACTCGTGCGGGTCTACCTCTATAAGCCTGGTGTGGAATTCGTTTCAAAATGATTACATAACAAACTTTCCGTTTAAAATGTTGTTATTGAAGTTAAATGAAATTTAATTAGCCTTCAAGCACTTTTATGGCATGTGTAATTAAAATTATTCTTTTGATCTAACTTTGTTATTTTACATATGTAAAATGTGGTTTCAATTAATGATTGAGTACGGGTTTCGCCTCATAACTAAGGAAACACTTGTATTCTAACCTTGTACAGTACGCTGTTTTAATACGAGAATTGGTTTGGTTAAATATATTTAATATAAATTAAACATAAAAATATTAGAAATTAATTAGATTTTTATATATATTTTTTTTACCAAATTGATGTATGAATTTGTGATGTAGAAGTTGGCATATTGTTATTTAAACGAAATCAGATTCCCGTGCCCTCAAGCAGTACAGAATTGTTCAAGAAATGGCCATTAGCGGTCTTCCATTGAATTTCTTAACTCGGCCGATTTATATGCCACGAGCCGCCGGGCTCCAAACTCCAACCTAATATTCGAAATACTAATTCAGATTACTCTCTCAATAACTAAGATTTTATCATGAACATGTATAATTAATGGCAATCGCTTAGCATCGTCCGATCTTCCACTGAGAATAAAGTTCACAACAATAGAGTTGAATATCCTTAGATCCATTTGCTCTCTATTGTACGCTTCTCGCCTGACCTACGAGTATTTATTACATACATAAATCTAGTGTTACTATTGCAAGTGCGATATTAACACAATATGGTTTCAAAAGATGAAATAAGATATCACAATCTTAATATGTTACAGTATTTTTACAAGCTTTTATTTAACTTGCAGTGTATGTTTGTATATTAGTATGTTAGTATATACGAATATTTTTATATTTGTTTGTTACAGGTCAAATCTTGCAAGCTAAATAGACCCACTTCCTCTTACAGTACGGAGCTGAAATTTTGCATAAAGTTTTCATCCTGATGACAATGCACTTTTATGACAAGCTTGACCTGATACTATGTTGAGGATTGGGTGCACACAACTCCTCAACGGTTTACAATACAGTTAGGAACTTTTGTAACTTTCTTTGTATTATGGATCTAGAATTAAATATAGTATTATTAAATATATTTAGTATATCTTGTTAAATTATTGACAGTAGAATTTGGGGCTTCAAGCCATTGATGGTTTACTACTCAGCACGAGTCCCTCTTCATATTAAGGAGGCCTAAAGCATACTCCACCACGCTGCCCCAATGCTTGGGGGAGGGGTTAGTGGCCAAGCCAAGGGTTGGAAGTTTTTATGCCTCCGGAAGGCCTCCGACGTGACTTGATCTAACGATAACAACTGGAACTGACAACTTAAGTGCCGAAGCATCGGTTCCATGATTTTTTACAACTAGTTGTCACTCATCCTCCTACCGAACGCGCCCCTTGTTGCTTAATTTTTCGATCGTTTACAATCGAAACAAGCCGCTGGGCTATGAATGCTTCGTAGTAATTACCGAAGTATTATTATCAACCGTTAATGAGTAGGTATGTTAATTGAAAGTTACTTTGTATGTGTGCGTTGAATGTCAAACACAAGTAGTGTGCGGTACTTTCGTTAAGGAATTTACTGTATTTCCAACACATTACAAAAAATATCCAAATTTTCTTATGGCGTAATATTCGTAAAAAGGTGAAGAAAGTTTTTCACGTATTAATATATAAATTAAGAGCCATCTTATTTTCATATTTTATACACCAAGAAAATGCGGGTAATTTGTGAAAAGGACACACTAGAACAAGTCAGTCGATACTACGATCGAAACACGCAGATATTCCGGGCGAAACAATAGAACACCAACTACCATGCAAGGCTACCTATTACTTAAACGCCTTAATATTCATGTATCTTCATACATATCTTAACAGTTCTCTTACTTTGCAACATCGCTTCTGTTAAATGTAGTTTGAATTTCAGAAAAGTTTCCGGCAAGATTCTAACGAGGCGGAAAGATAATGGATGGCGAAGGATTGCGGCTGCAGTGGGACGCATTCCTCTTAGTTTAAAAGAAAATTTCTTTCAAACTTTCACGAGCAAGCTTTGCATGAATTTACGAGGCATAACGAAAGTTATGTACTTGAAAACAGAAGGTATAATAAACAGCGCCGTATTAAAAATTTAGTTAACTGAGTATTAGAAAATATTGGTATAAATATTCAATTAATTTTTGAAGTTCTTTTAGCGCGTTAGAAAATATTGATGTGAGTAATTTTTGATTTTTAGCTAGGCAACATTTTAGTTTGTACGATTCGCGCGCACACCGTCACAAAAAACGAGCAACCTGCAGTTAGCTTGTTAATATTTAAGTTATTTTATTAGTGTTCATGTTTTACTAGTGTAGTTTTTTTCTGCAAACGTAAGATAACGCGAAAGATAAATTTAGAAAGATTTTTATCTTATTATGCCGAAGTATACACTAGACTAACAAGCTTGTCAGGCCTCACTCTCTGATACTACGATAGAAACACGTATTACGGCCTATACGATAACGTGCATACATAAGTATATACATACACACTTTTTACTTCTTCATTTTTTCTTTCATCTTCATCCTTTCCATTTTTCGGTATGTTTTTAGTATATTCAGGTTAAGTGGGTTTATGTTTATGTTACAAGCAGGCAATCGAACAGCGGGGTCACCTGATGGTAAATGCTTACTGTCGCCCATGGACGAACCATTTCACCAACGCGTTCTAGATAGAAGAAAGAGATCCACGGGAAAGAAGAACAAAAATAGGAAATAGTAAGAAATAACGTAAGCTATGAATCATGGGAGGTGTTATACATTAAGTGTAACGAAAAATATTGTCATTCTAAACTTTTTTTACATATTTTTGTCATTTGTAGGCGAATTATATATGCTAAAAACATTTTTAGATATAATCAAAATTGTTATTTTAATTGAAATGTTAATTAAAGTAGGTGAATTATCTACTCAATCGCCTGCCTGCATAAGCGATATAAAAAACTCTATCTACTTCAGGATTAGTAACAATATTCCGGCTCATCACAAAAACGTTTGTTCTGGGTGGGGATCGAACCCAGGACCTCCAGCAGTCAGATTTTCTAACCACTAGACCAACAGGCCAGTCAAACAGAGCAATCAATCTACGACTAAGTATGTTTATTATTCTAGTAATTTTGGTATACAATTACTTAGTCAAAGAAAGAACAAAGGCAATGATAAATCACGAATTAGTTGCCCTTAACCGAGCTTAGATACGTCACTCATCGATCAAGGTAATGAAATGGATATTAAGAGCGATAGCGAGGAGGAGGTGGAATTACGTTGTTTTGGGTAGACTTAAAACATCAACCCAGTCTCACGCGTCTTCTTTTATCATGCGTACCGCGAAAGACTGGAATAAGTTACCCGTGTCAGTATTCTCGTTCGATTATAATGTAAATGTCTTCGAATCAAGGGTGAATAGGCTTTTGCTGAATTACTGCGTCTTACCCTCTAGACCACAACACTGCTCACCATCAGGCGGGATTGTGGTCAAGTACTGATTTATTGAATAAAAAAAAATTGTAGGAAGAATAGATACATTAAAATTTTGTAACGTAAATAAAATAGCGGTAGCCGGTTCCGAACGTTGGCATCTCGAACGGGAGATCCTGGGTTCAAATCCTGCTGCGCAAACCTTTAATTTTCAAAGTTATGTGCACATCAATTATTATCGTTGATTATCACTTACAGCGGTGAAGGAAAACATCATGACGAAACCTGCACTTTTCAGAGGTCCCAAACATTCTCGAAGGTGTGCCAAGTCTACCAAATCAAGCGTGGTGAATTATGGTCTATACCCCTAACATTGTAAATAGACCCGAGCCCAGTAGTGCGACTGTTATAGAGTGCAATGAATGAATGGGACGCGATAAAAGCCACCTGCTTCGTAATCCTTCTAAGTCCGAACATATTCTTGTTAGCCTACTAAGGGCTGCCAAACGACCCGTACTTATTTTTAACCTATAGTACATCCATAATTCCTTTGTTATTTTTAAAATACATAGGCGACGATAATTATATACCATTGTATAATTCAGCTGCTCGTCAACTAATCAAAATCAAGATATCATTGGTAACAAAGCTAATATACTATTGAAAGTGATACATACGAGTACATCACTAGTATTACCAAAAGTGGGTAGCTCATTGCACACGTAACGACAATTCTAGTTCAACCGGATTAATTCAATGCATAGCGTAATCCAATTTCACTGTGCCGTCACGTCAGCATTCTGGAATTACACTTTATAGTTTGATTGTAACATGTAATAATTGGTACAGAGCAAAATAACGTCTAGAGAAGTTATTCAACACTTAATTTATACTGTACTAATGTCCCGAAGCATATTTTAATGTTGGGAGTTTCAATGAAAGGCTAAAGGACGTTCTGCAATGAAGTACTTTTGATGTATAAACGACACTCCTATTACAAGCATAAATATGCAACACTGCCGTAAAAGATGAGTTAATAATTAGTAAGTATACACACTACAATAATGTCTGATTTGTTCTGGAAAATAACCTTTATCAAGGACAAATAAATATACAAATAACATTAGACACCTTAGATAAATACTCTTCACAATGAGAACATTCTTTTCTTATTTATTCATTTGGTATTCTAACTGCGTATTCACAATTATGACTATGCAATGATATTGTGTAAAATATTTGTGAAGTGTAAAATAATTTGCAATTTAATCACTTTGCTATACCCTTGATATATTACAATGTAGAATGGAGAAATTTACTGATTAAATCTGTTTATGCAATTATTTTTGTGTGTGCAGGTATGTTTTGGTAAAAATAGGTTTTTGAAAACCCTAATGGATAAAAATAATTGAATAACTTTTATTTTTAATGAAATTGAATTGCTTTTGATAGGTTTCTTTTTAAAATATGGCCAGTAATGAAAATTAAAAAAGTACAAATAAAATTGGTAATGACGATGAATAAAAATTAGCGAACTTATCTACACGCAAATAATATTTTACCTCGAACTACATGCCTTTCTCTCTGACCTCGGTAATGTAGGTGATGAATATAGATTAGTAAGCAGTGGAATTCACAAGCGAACAAGATGCTTACAAACCCTTAATTTGTCAAAGAGATTTCATTAAACTGGAGAACCATTATTTAATGATAATGACTGACTCCTTCAAGTGGACTACTTAACGATATTTCTGAAGCAATTTGTTAGTAAGAACACCTATTTAAATAAATGTTTATATTAATGTAATAATAATTAATAATAGAAGAAATAGTAGAAGATATAAAAATTCCATCAAATAATCTTATAAGAGATTTTGGTATTTAGTATTAGAACGATTAATAAATAGAGCTTTTGATTTTGTATTAACAAACTTCAAAAAAACTGTATTTTTTATTATCATTACCTCAGATCTTTTTACTTAATCGACCAATCTTGATGATTCATTTTTTATTCAAAAGTTAGTACTTGTCACTTTTAGATTTGAGCGACATCTGACGAGTAATTACTGAGTGATCCTTAATAAACCGTATTTAGTTAGCTTCGCCTATGCTGACAATGATATACTCGTTCTATAACTTGTTGGAGTAATTTGAAGTCGGTTTTTTTTAATATAAAAAACAATATTCTTGTTCATAATTGTGATAATTACTAATTTATTAAAATAAATTTGTAGTATACATTATTGTCACCTTACATGAATATCAATATAAATCATCATCGTAAAAATCATAGATTTATTTAGCAGCCATGTTCAATATTTTACCACTGAATCTCCCAGAGAATGGTTTTATCATTAGATGACTTATTCTAACCTATATACATATGTATATCTGTATTTTTATAAAGTTTTAATAGTGGTAGCTATATTCTTCATTATAAGTGATAAATTATATTACAGTGCAACCATAAAATAACTAACTAATAACATTACGCATAAAAATAAAAACAATTTCCCGGTAAGATATTTGAGAGAGTGCGAAGTTGTAATTTTATATTAAAATTTTATCAGTATATACCTGCTTCTGTATTCTGGCACCGTTGTATCTCGCGAATTTGGAACAGATTTTGACGGTACGGTGAGTAATATGGGTACCCTTTAAAGATTTCATACAAATTCTGATCCTTTTCCTAAATCCTGAAAAGAACGATGAATCTATTTATCTAAAGGCAAAAGATATTCAGAAATATTTTGAGAGGTGTCTCGTGAAAAGAGAATTCGTTTGTTTGATCCGTATCAATATATGTATAATAGATACAATAAGTACAGTTACAAGTGATTTTATGACGGATTTTGGATCATAATAGGATTCGTTTTTCGTCCTTTTCTTACCCATACAGGGAACTACGTTGTATAATAATACCTGCAAATATTACTTAGGTTTCTTAGGTTCTTTATATAATTTCTGTATTAAGTTTAGTAAATGATTGTACTGACGTAATTTTGAATCTGTTTTTAATTTTTTTTAATATTCTTTGGGTAATAAAATAAGTTGAACTGAAATCCCAATGTAATCTTAATCCTTACGTATAAGTATTATAAATGTTCTGTCTGTCTATATTCTATTTTAATATTACTGAATCAATTTAGATAAATGCAATTTACTTAAATCTGAGAATACAGCTGTCATTTGACAGGCAAAAATGCTTAAAACCAACCGTGATTTATTGTTCGAAGTATTTTATAGCAGTATCAGAAAAACACAAAATATATGGAAGTATAGAGAAATATGTCATTTTAAGACACGTTTCTTGCAGCATGTTTAAAATTATGTTTAAAAATTCGCAAGTAAACCTTTTTAATTCTACACACTGAGCGATGTTAACAACAACGAACGAAGCATTTTCCAAAAGAAAAACGTACTCAATGAAAACACCGAACTACCTGAGGCTAAAGTTTTTAAAAATGAAGCTCGTGCAAGCGTATGGAAATTAATAGGATACAGTATTTCAATTTACCTACCATGGAAATTTCAGTTAGGGAACATTATACACTATTTATATCGTAAAATTTGCGTATTTGAATTTTTAAGTGTGTTCAAGATGACGTATCACAATACAAATTGTGTAAGGTTGTCCACTACACTTTGCTGTTCAAAAAATAATTATAATAATAAATTGTAGGAATAAGAATTACTACTTTTATACTGCCAATTTTAATTGCTGTGCAGAGGGTAGGCTCGATATTTTCTAACGAGGTCAACGCAGGAACATCCAATGTTCAAAGGCAATTCAGCACGGGTCCGGGTGGTGCAAACAAAGAGAGGATGTCCAGCACTCGACGGATAGATGGATAGAGGGAATATTGTATTTCACAGAAACGAATCGATCTAACTAGGAATATTGTTCTAGTGCCTGGCGATGTATATAGGACCCATAATAATAGGTCCATTTATCTAGCCAGGAGAGAGAGAGAAAATACTGACTTCAATTTGATGAGATAGAATACCGAATTTGATATCATTTAAAAGCACTTTCAACAATCCACGAATCATTAATAGGCCTTACTAGGGATTGAGATTATGCCGGTGAGTTTTACCGACATAGCAGAAATGATTGTTTGAAAATTTGTTCAATCTGGTACCTTCTTTACCAATTACTAGTTACACATTTAGGCTAATTTTTGGGGCTAAAGTGAGAAGATATGAGTTGCTTTAAGACAGTTGTAAAGGGTTTCTACTGCAGCGTTGTCGCGAGCTTATGTAAATTGCCGATATTAACAAATACAACTTCATTGATACGGTAAACACGTAGAATGCAAGAACCGTAGAACAGTATGAAATAAAATAAAAAAAATTAAAGTTTATTAAAAAAAAAATTTAAAACAATAAAAAGCGTAACAACTAGCGATTATACTTAACAGATGAGTTTCAAAAGTTGTGAAACAAAAAGACCGGCATTCTTCCTGCATTTCTTACACCGTAAAAGAAAAGTGTACAAAATAATCGATTTTAAAGCAGAGGAAGGCAATAGTATGCTGCCATCCTTAAGACCAAGAGAATGAATAAGATTGTACTATAGAAGCCGACAAAATCCAAAAAAGGCACATATTTTAATTGTCCCACTAATATTCTAAATACGAAAGTTACTGAGCAAGGATGTATGGATTTTTGTTACTAATCTAATGAAATTTCGCACAGAGATAGGTTATAATCTGGAATAACACACAGGTTACTTTTTATCAATGCATCTACCATGCGGTATAAGCCGCGGCTGGAAACTATAAGTGAATAAAAATGTATTAAATTATCGACAAAAAAGTCACTGAGGCACAGCACTAAATATTTAGGGTGTTACGAAAATCATCTCACCGTAAATTTATTGCAACAGTTTTTAAAAACGCCGCCATGCGATGATGTTTTATGCTCAAAGCGAGTACATACTCAAAGTTTCTATAGGAATAGTTAACTCTTGTTTTATTTTAGTGTAGCTACAATTTTTCATAAAGTAAAAATAAGCAATGCAAACATTTTAACAAATTACTGGGTGATTTATAATTTTTTAATATGAGCAATTCTTATACAGGACTACAAATTGCCCTCGCCTCACTTCGGAAGAAGAGTTGTCCAGTAGCTTCAGAGTAGCCGTACTAATTTTAACCTGTGATCCCTTGGGAACATAGCTGTTTTCTGGAATAAAAAATATCCTATAATCATTGTCCATACATAAGCTACAAACATGCTACGAATTTCATCTAAATCTGTTCGATGTTTTTGGAGTTGCAATACTAATTTTAACTTCCTGGAATAAATGATATCCATATGACAAGTTTTATCCTGATCTGTCTTAAGGTTTTGCGCGAAGCTCGAAGAAACAGACATACCATATATAAAATAAAATATTTTGGTCTCTATGTCGATAACAAAGCCTGCCTTAATTTTCAACATATATTTAATGTACAGAATTGACCCCGTTATAGTTTTATCATTAGTATAGATATAAGATTATGGTAATTTGGTGGTGTCTTTGCCTGAAATGACGGTGAATGGCAGTCTCGGTCGCACTATAGAGTGAGTAATGTTTCGATGGAGCTATATTGAGATGAAATTGTTGCAACCAATAACTGCTGTACTGCTGTGCTGGAGTCACTTCTGGTATTGTGGGATCTTCGAGAAATTTCCGGAGAAATATCAGATATGCAGGTTTTCTCACGACGATTTCACCACTCAGCAAATGGGTATCTGATTATAAATTGCAATACGCACTTCACTTTGAAAATCAGAGGCGCGCGCAGGATTCGAGTTCAGGACCTCCCATTTCAGAGACTAATGTTCAAATCTTAAGGGCACCAGTCCTGTGATGACAATAATTGTTAATAACGCATGTATCTACTAATTGATATTGATGGTACTTATTATTTAACCTGTAGGTACCTACGGTTCGTAGTGATGAAAAAATCCTTAGAAAAGGATAAATTCAATCGTTTTTCATTAATAATAGATATGACAAAAGTAATTTGTATTAAATATAACTATTTATGGACAACTTACACACGGCCGTCTGACCCCAAACTAAGCGTTAGCTTGTACTATGGTAATCAGACGACTGCAAAACATACATACGTATATATTTTTAAATACATAGTTATGTAGATATTTTTACACACAGGCAGACACAAATTCCCCC